>JAAXYW010000375.1:0-40094 GCA_036851895.1 Orthonychiurus folsomi | reverse complement strand
ATCGCGCCACACTTGATATTTTACTCTCTCTTTGCTGCCCTTGTCTCCTCTGGAGAACGAGCTATGGGCTGTGTGGGATGCAGGTGCTACCGCACTGCACGGCTTTACTGCTACCTGTCCTTACACGTAGTCCATGCACGCTTTCTAATTTCTAATTTTTCTCTATTGCAAACTAGGGCGCTAGCGCCACGCTGCGATGACTGGTTTTGATTGTTTTGTATATTGGGACGTCTGCATCAATTAAAATCCCTTTCATTTTTACATGATTCATTCCGATTCCAATCCAAACCAATGTTATTGTCATAAAATCGGAACAACAAAAAACCAAATAGAGAAATTGAGCACTCCACTGCTTTGTACCATATTGAGTTGTACAGAATTATTCAGAGCCAACTGTCGCACTTTCGAGGATCATAACTTCAAAAATGTAAGCAATTTGATATTTTATTTATACATCAAAATTGTTGCATCTTGGATTATTGGAGGACCATGCGATTTTCGAGTTAGCTTAGGCTTGGGTTCATTGTTGCGGTGCGGTGTGGGGCGAGCTGCTCTACTGGCTTCATTCCGCACGAAGATCAAATAGTTTCTGCATTAATTTGTCGCTCGCTCGTCCTGTGTCACATTTGTCAAATCCATCGAATAATTTCTGCAATTTAAAATGGTTTACTCAATCAAAAAATTCATTTTGACCGAAATAGTGTGGAACTGTGTGCAGCAACTGCTGAATCATTCCAGGAATAAAGGATTGAAGTTATGTCGGGTAAAATGAAGGTGTGTCTTTGACCTTCTGGCTGCGAAAAGCATCTGGCTCCATTGAGCTTCACAGCTGTCTGATCTAGTAATCCTAACTGGAAATCTCTTTTGCGATATATTTTGAATAAAATAACGACTTATAGTATTGTGGTTCGGTCCGGTTCGGTTCGGTCGGGTACGACAGTGTCTGGATTTATTGTATTATATATGCGTATTATGTAACTTTTGTCATACGCCAAAAGCGTAACGATATCTATTTTTTTTAGATTCAATCTTCACCTGTCAAAGATGTCTTATCAACCAAGTCAAATGAAGGAGCCGTTGGAATCTGCCCAGTACATCCGCTATTCTCAAGAAGACTCCAGTTGCTGCAAAAGTGTGAGGACTTCTAAGCTAGTACCATTTAGAAGTACCCGGAACCAAGTTCAACATATTCTATGTAGATTGTTTGCATTAAAGAGTTTAAGATGTTTATATTATATGGATTGATAACGTGTTTAAATTGCTAGATTTCCGTTCCTAGACTTTGCAAAGATTTGGGTAACTTTACTGCTCATCAAAAATCACAAATAAAATACTGGTTGGTTATTTAGTTTGCAGTTTTCCACGTGGCCGCCCACGCTTGGACTTAAAATGTCAAATGTCCGAGGGGATTGAAATTACCCGGTCGCATAGTAGGGATACCGGAAAAGTGCAAAGGAGCCCTTTTCCGCTGTAGTGTAATTTGAAAATGAAAATGTGGGTGTCTTTTGACTGAATTTGAATCCCTTCTTGGAATCCGTACAGGTTATGGGATGGATGAAAACCAACTCTCTCCTCATGCTTACTATTCTGGGGGTTGTGGTTGGGTTTTTGGCTGGATTTTTGTGTCGCTACTTCGAGCCGTCACAGGATACAATTGATTTGGTATCATTTCCTGGAGAACTACTAATGCGGATGCTCAAAATGCTCATCCTTCCACTTATCATCTCTTCCCTCATCACGGGTAACTTGTTCTTGCGGTTTGAAATTATTACGACCAGTTTTAAAAATAAATTTCTAATTTCAAAACTTGGAAATTCAATTTTCTATGTTTAGTATTATAGCTGTTTTTGGAATTCGATTTGTGCTGGATATTAAGAGTGAATTTAACCCACAATGTCCTTTGTTGCATTGCAGGAATGGCTCAGTTGGATGCCAAATCTTCAGGTCGAATGGGTTCCCGAGCGTTGATTTACTACATGGTGACAACTATCTTGGCAGCCATCGTTGGAATCATCATGGTCGTTGCAATCCATCCCGGGGATACCTCTATCAAGGAAAACACTGAGACCAATGATAATGGAACCCAGGTCTCCACCATGGACGCACTTTTGGACATTGCGAGGTGACAAATTCTCACTTTCCTCCCCAACCCGCTCTTCACCTTCTTCGCATCTAGGGTTTCCTTCCAGAAAAATACAACTTTTCCGACCACCTTTCTCCGAATTTTGAACAAAATTACACAATGCCACAAAGGATTCTGCTAAATAGCAAAACTTTCTTTCCACGTGTGACGGAAAGAATGTTTTTTCTTAACTCAAAGGCTTCCATCATAAACTCTATTATCCTGTTCCAGATTTGGGCAAGGCTGTCAGTCAGGTATTTAAGTTCAAGTTTGCAAATTCACAATTCTTAGCGCTGAGGATGGGCGGGTTTCCCTTTGTATGCTGGAGAGGGAGGCGGAAGGGACGGATCAAGTGGTTGAGTTGAGGCAAAGCGGCGTGAAATCAAATAGGAGTGGAGGACAGGGAAGGAAGGAAGTGCATTGCTAATAGTGTCCTCAAGTGTCAATTCCCCAAATGGAACTTAAAAGCTTTGCGAGTCAAAAGTCCCGTGCGATGCGTGCAAAATCACATCATCCATTCCTTCCGCTATGCAAAACCCCAACCGTAACTAAAATTGTAGATTCCCCGTAAGCCCTGAAGGGCTGGGGATTTGCATGTTTCGCGAAGGTGACGGATTTTTTTTTTGCAAAAATGTAAATACTACAACTACAAGCAGAGCCCGACGGCAAAATTTGTTTTGAGTGATGAAAGAAAAAACCGGCGCGTGTTCTGCGTACGTTCTAACGACTAGGGTCGGATTTATATTTTTTGAGAAAGGAAGTAAAAGCATCTATTTTCGCTTTAGTTCGTCCCTGAAATCGCATCCTGGCGACGCCATTTCAATCCCATTGCGAATGAAATGGCATTACACGTTACGTTGTCAACAGTAAATGCAAATCGATTTAGATTTGAGGAAGCGGAACACGACATGACACACACGGTCAGCCATGGCCTCCCACACACCTGAAACTTTCATTTCATTTTCAACGGGGAAAGGCGGTCTTTTTTCCTAGAAGATCCCGAGTTGGGAATTTCTGGTTACCCGCTATGCAAATATCATCATCCCTGGACTCATGCTTTCCGTTTTCACGCTTTTCTCTCCACAGAAATCTCTTCCCTGAGAATTTGGTCCAGGCATGCATTCAACAGGCACAAACCGAGTACAAGCCCAAAGTGGTACAGCAGATCTTATCCAGCTTACATTTGTTGATCCAATTGATTGATGTTTAAAGTCATTTAATTGACTCCTTCATGTCAGATTTCCAAGCCGTCGGAGGAGGAGGAAGTCATCTTGGTGAAAGTCGTGAAAATGAAGGACGGAACGAATGTGATGGGGCTGATTGTATTTTGCTTGGCATTCGGACTCCTGGCTGGACAACTTGGGCCAGATGGAAGAGTCATGATTGACTTCTTCAGTGCACTCAACGACATCATTATGAAAATGGTGGAAATTATTATGTGGTATGTGACTGACTGACTGTCTGGGCTGGGATTTCTACTTTTAAGCTCATATATTGTGGATTTCACTTTACTATGCGTAACATTTTGCTCCTCCAGGTATTCACCGTTCGGAATCACTTGTCTAATTGCTGGGAGATTGATGTCAATTGCTAACATTACGAAGACATTAAGTCAACTTGGATTGTACATGGTCACCGTCATTGCTGGACTGGCTGTACATGCAATTATAACACTCCCTGGGATCTACTTTCTCATGACTCGGAAGAATCCAGCTGTATTTTTCAAAGGGATGCTTCAGGCGTGGGTCACAGCTTTGGGCACGGCATCCAGGTACCTCAATTGTAATTAAGAATTGATTTGAAGGCTTACATTAACGAATGGATTACTTCCAGCTCTGCAACTCTACCTATTACATTCCGCTGCCTGGAGGAAAATAATAAAATTGACAAGCGTGTGACCAGATTTGTGATCCCGGTCGGAGCTACTGTGAACATGGACGGAACGGCGTTGTATGAGGCAGTCGCAGCTATATTCATTGCACAAATGAATGGGGTTCATCTTGGATTCGGGGAAATCATAACAGTGAGGTGAGTCCAGAGTCCTTGTTATTGTATTATATATGTTTATTTTTAAGTACTTGTACTTAATACCATTATCTGAACTATAATTGTGCTCATACTTTGCTTTTAGCTTGACTGCTACATTGGCGAGTGTCGGAGCGGCATCCATTCCAAGTGCAGCATTGATAACTATGCTCCTTGTGTTGGCCTCACTTGGTCTACCGACATCCGATGTTCCTCTCCTTCTAACTGTGGATTGGCTACTGTAAGTTCATAGCATTTTTCAAAATGTAATCACCTTGGACTAATTATACCTTATTAAATGGAAGGGATCGTATTCGTACCTCCATCAACGTCTTGGGGGATGCTTATGGGGCTGGCATAGTACATCATTTGTCGCGTGACGAATTGGCTAGGATGGATGAACGAAGAATGTCAACGATTTCTTTTCGAAGTAACGAAGGTGCACCGGGGACTCCATTGGCTACGATCCTTCTTCATCGGCGCAGATCATCAATTCAGAAGTTGGAAAATCGGAGCGTAATTATTCCTCCTGTTCCGGAGCGGAATCGAAATGGAAATCTTACAACTGGATCCGAAACTCAAATATAAGAAATGTCTCTCGGATTAGGCTTATTGTGGCCTATGGTGTGAAAAATATTTCATAAGTTATTTAACTGTTGTTCTTTAAGAGATTTAAAGATTGTGGGATAGCCAGTAGCCAGTGTAATAACGGATGGATTCGGCAGGTTGCTGCCGCCACATATAGGGTTTCTTGAAAAGTCGGTCTATAACAAAGGAGTGAGACATTTTATTCAAATTTAACGCTAAATACTACTGGTATTCTTGGATAATTAAATTGCTACATAATTAATGATGTTTATTCGTGACTAACTCTAGTCTGATCTTGGTGTGATATTTCTGCTAGGAATTTGCCAATTTTTACAGTAACGAATCCCCTCCGGGCCCACTGGTCAGCCATAGTGGTTCGCATGGGCAGTTAATTGCCAATATCGTCCATGCTACGTCGCCAAGCTTGAATTGAGTCCATTTGAAAAATAGCAAATTAGGAAAAGGAAAACTTGAGTTTGAATTTTAATTGGTAGCTTGAAGTTGAACCAACATAAAATATAATAGCTAAAACTCCAAATTTGATGACAGGTGACAATAAACTCGATAATAAGCTAGTCCCACCGCACAGAAAGCTGGGGATGGTTTGGACCCTCGTATTGACTAAAACAATAATTTAATTTTAAATCGTCGATGCCGATCAAATATATCTATTGTACACTTCAAAACATGACAGATGTTTAAAGAATTGCAGGTAATTCGCACATCCCATTTTTGCTGTAACATTAATTATAGCGATCAGTTGCTCTCTATAATCCATTGTTATTAAATTGAAAAGTATTGTAGTGAACAAATACAGCATTTATGGCGTTAAGCAGTGATATCGGTAGGTGCTGCTAAACTGAAGTCGACCTTCCCATTACCAATTGAATGATCCTAAATTAAAAACATATTTTATTGTGTAATTAATTCGTACCTGTACAATTGCACGGAACGCGAACGGTGTGATATTCTACAGATTGGTGCTGATTGTAGACGCTATTACCTAGGTAAATAAGTATCGACTCATAGACAAGAGTCAATGGTACATTTATTTAAAACACTTTGCATTTGTTGCTGCACAATTCTGTCTTTGTTCTCGGTCTTAGTAGTTAAATGTCAAATAAGTGCAAGTGTGTTTTCTCATATTCAAATATGCATAGGTAATACAATTTATTGGATCTAAATTGAAATTGAAATTAAATTGAAATTGGACCCGTGCAGTGGGGAATTTCAGTTAATATATGCTGTACCTCGTAGACCTAACAACGATATTACAAAAAGTCATCAAACAGGAAATATATTTAGAATATGGGTTAGGGAAAGTGTATCGGCGTGTCAATCAGTTCAGAGTTTTGTTTAATTATATCAGCGAGCTGACTTCGGGAGTTGTCATATATTCAATCGCTTTTTCTTAAGGATTCGTCGTCGTCGTGAGACTGTGACACGTACAATAAATATCAAAGTTACACTTGAACTGTTTGCATGCACAAAAGTCAAGTCATCCAAATCTTCATCATCACTTGATATAAGAAACTAGTCACCTATTTATGTAAGCGTACTTCCTCCTTTCTCAATATCATTTAACTTAGCAGCTTAATTGAAGATGTGTACTATACTAGCTGTATCCACTAATTAATTAACGTATGTATTTAACAACCAACATGACACAACAGCAGCGAGGTGACGAGAGAGGGTTGACAAAGGGGGTAAACATCTGCCAAAATGGTTACAATAAACCTAGGTTAGCTAGTAGTGTGAGGCTGTCACGTGTTTGTTCTGCAAAGAGTTTCCCATTAATTAAAATTAACTAAATATATATATATATAATAATATAAAATATATATAATAAATATATAATAAAATATATAATAATAATAATAAATAAATATTTTATATATATATTATATATATATATATATATATATATATGTATTATATATAAATATTCCGCAAGTTTAAGTTTGACAAGTATAAACTGGATAAATTTTGTGATAGCATGAAATGAATCCCGTATAGCAAACAAATTATGTAGTCCATACAAACAATTAATTAGTATCCATCATTATCATTGGCAAGAATACAGCATAAAAATAAAAACCAGTTCTTTTTTTATAACATTTTTCGTGCTAAATTATTTCCGGCTCCATTGTTGCCAAGGTGGGGCAAGGTGTTGATTTTGGCGCCCAAGCATGACTCAGCGCAGCGCCGCCGTGGTCACATGACCGCATCGCACCGCCAGGCGAGCTAAGTCGTTCACCGCCCGTCGTCATTCGCTCAGTTCGAATCAAGTCAGCTACGGACAACGACGTTCCGCTCCGCACACAACTTTTTGTTTTACCAAAAGATTTATTTTTATATTTTCATTCAGATTTGCAACGCGTCTACGGAATATAGTATGGACAGAATGAGGCTGAAAGAAGTAATGGACCAGGCGACTGCGGCACTGGAGATGAGTCACAGAGTCAACGATGGAGGGAAAGCAATCGGCAATGAATTAGCACTCCTTGGTTCGGTGGGGGTAACGTCACATTTTTTATTTTTATCATAAAATCAATTACTCAATCATAGAATCATTAGTATTAATTATGGAATATTATCCATTATTAGCCCACGAATCCGGAGCGGGAGCACTTGGAGTTCAATGATTACATCCAAAGTCTTGGAACTTTGCCACCGATTCGTAAAGGAAGTGGAAGATATCGTCCACCGCCTATTATCGAGACCAAGCCCCAACCTTCCAAATATGGTAGCCAATTCAATAGGGACAGATGGGAGGAGTCATCATTCAATAGTGGAAAGTACAATGCACATCGTGCAAGTCCGGCAAGCACAGCAGCAAAAAATGCGTCAATGTTTCCATCTGTAAACAGAAGTTCTCACGCGAAGCCCCCTTCGGAGCCACGACCTCAATTTGAGCCGGAAGATATCAAGTTGCCACGCCTTGTTCCCCGTCAAGATCCCCTTCCTCCGAAGCGCTCGACTGAAGGATCTCCGTTGGAATTGACTTCCCCAAGACGTGTCGTTCGCCCTTTGCCGTACAGCCCTCTCTCTAAAGACTTACCATGGGTGGATCGCTCTCCACGGGACTACTGCCCAGAAGACTTGACTACAAAACATCATGGACCCGAGCGTTTCGAGCGTTGCACCAGATTCAGTACCAATCGCGGGCCATTCATCACTCCAACGATGCGAAAAATCATACAAGAGACATTAGATGAGCAGTGGCCCCCGTACGGAACCCGTTTAAGACGAAATGAAAATTTGAGCCCAAGGACAGCTTACAAGATTCTTGAGGAACTGGAAGAGATGAGGAACGGATTGATTTCGATGGACCATTGTATGCCAGGATCAGGGCGGCGAAATGCACGCGTGTATCATTGCGAAAGTTATGATGGGTGGGAGAGCGAGATGGAAATTAATCGTTCACCAAGACGTTGCGTCTCAATGCATCAACAATCAGAACCTCTCGCAATCTGTGCTCCGCCTCCAAGACGTGTGACATCTTCAACTGGAAATTTACAACCTTCTTTGCCCCATGAGCGAGTGATGCGTCGAAAGAAAGGTGTACCGCCACCGGAGGATTTCTATCCGTCTCAAGAATTTAAGGCTCAATTGGGAACAATTCATGACAATTTGATAGCGTTGACGGAGACTATGAGAGGGAAGACTCATTCAAAGACTACGAAAGCTAAGAGAAAGCCTGGCTATGAAGACTAGTTTGCTCGTCCAAATACTTCAATGAATTAATGAAACTGCTATATTACCCTCACTTCAATCAACTAATGCAACTGATATATTATCCTCACTTCAATCAACTAATGGAACTGATACATTATCCTCACTTCAACGAACTAACGAAACTGATATATTATCTTCGCCTGAATCATGTTAAAACATAACACTAATGTCACAAGAAATGTACATGGAATTATCTGCGGCTGAACAAATAAATGAAACTTACATCGCTGCTAAAGATTGAAAACCGTCGTTGTCGTTTTAGATAAGTTTTATTGGATGGTGGGGCACAATGCTAAGATTTCCTTTCCGCCCCTCACCCGAGCTCGTGCTCAGTCGAGGGGAATTCAAAATTTACTGTACAAAAGTACGGAAGTGATGAAAGTGAAAATAAGTTCTTCCTTATTTACAAGTCTTGTATCATAGTCCCCAATAAACTATTTTGACCTAATGAACTAGTCCTCTTAAGTTTAAATGATGCAGTATATCATCATAAATAATCTAGAATATTTGTGAGACACAGACTTAGCCGGCGAAATGTCCTTGACCAGCCAAATCTACACTTGCCGACTAATCTCTAGAACCGGGCTTTCTATTCTTCTTGGTGGAAGATGTAGTCTATGGACAAGGCCACATGCTCGGTGGAAATTCCATGACCACGTTAAGGTCAGGTCAAGGTTCATATTTAGGTCAGTTGAACCTCTTCAATTGTTATCACCGGCCAGACGCTCTGCATGTTTTCGTTATGCCGCCACTTCTTCCTCCACTACCTCGTCGTCGTCTACATTTTCGGTAAGTAATTATTAACAATTAATTACCAATTCATAAAGCTTTAGTTATCTTTCAAATAATGTTGGATGGATTTTACAGGCAGAAGAGAATAAAACTGTTCCTGAAAGAATTGTCCAGCTCTTCCCTTCATCCTTTCAACCTTATCTTCGGCTATCACGGATACACAGACCGATTGGTAAAGCTTCAGATGCTTGCCATTTAATTAATACACTGATAACAATAATAATTACATTCTGTTTGGTTTTAGGGACTTGGCTCTTGTTCTGGCCGTGTACTTGGGGACTAGTTTTGGGAGCACATGGAATGCCTCCGTTAACACTGCTTACCCTTTTTGGTCTTGGAGCTTTCATTATGAGAGGCGCTGGATGCACAATAAATGACATGTGGGATCGGGACATTGACTCAAAGGTTAGTTAAATCAATGTCTTTCATAAAATACTTGATAGCTTAATCGAGCAAGGGCATTGATTGCTCTTAGTAAACCAATCCACCTACTGAGTGGTGTCAGTGCATTGAGTAAAGTGAACTTTTTCTAATAGATGATATATGTTTCCAATTCCAGGTGAAGCGGACAGTTGACCGACCCTTGGCAGCTGGACAGCTACGAATGAGACATGCAATAGTTTGGTTGGGTGCGCAATTGAGTCTTGCCCTTGTGATATTATTCCAGCTAACTGAATCATGCTTTATGATTGGAGTTGGATCCTTGGGTGAGATTACAATATCAATGTTTGCTGCTTTTAAAAGAGTAGAAACTTTACATTTATATTTTATTTGCTTCTAGCATTGGTTACCGTCTACCCGCTTGCTAAACGCGTTACGAACTGGCCACAAGGAGTCCTTGGATTGACATTTAACACTGGGGCCCTCATGGGTTTCACTGCAATGCACTTTTCCCCTGACCTAGGGTATTTAGCAATGCCATGGTTAGATCCCTCTTGCCTGGCGTTGTACTTAGCTGGATTATCTTGGACTTTGGTCTACGATACCATTTATGCACATCAGGTAATCACATGGTTAATATCCTTCAAATTTGCACTATGAAGCAGAGTGAACACAGTTTAAACTTAAAACGTCGAGATCATGGCTGTCGAAGGATCACATTCAATCCTTTTCCTTTTACGTACCATCCTATATGTTATGTTCAGCCAGCCATACGGTTAGTTGATGAGTTCGCGGGGTGCCTTTTTCATAAAGTGATAATTGCATTAGTAATAACAACGGCTTCAATTTGGAAGAATTACATTTTTGTAACTGTTGAACTGTGCCTGTATCGACAATCACCAGTGAAAGTGTAATTCTACTAATTGTTTTATATATTGCAGGACTTGGAGGATGACACACTGCTGGGCCTGGGTTCGACTGCAAAAAAGTTTGGCGAAAATACAAAGTATTGGCTAAGCAGTTTCTCAGTCACAATGCTCACTAGCTTGTCAGCTGTAGGATGGATGGAAGGACTGAAATGGCCTTATTATCTTGGACTCACAGCGACAGCCGCACATTTAGCCTGGCAGGTTAGCTAATTACGATTTATTAGTTTTATTTTGTGGCAGATGTCCTTTAACCACGAAAATATTTTGTTGCAGATCAGGACGCTGGACATCCATAGTCATAAAAATTGCTCTGCTAGGTTTAAATCAAATCGTCACATAGGTTGGATTATTTTTCTGAGTTTAGCGTCCTCATATTAACGGTGAGCCCAATAATAGGTTCGAATTAGTATTGATTCACATTTGTATTAGCTAAGTTTTCTTTTAACGACTAACCAATTTTAATTTGCACTTAAATGAAGTCATCTGTTATCTCCAAAGAATCAGCTAGTATTGAAGAAATTAGTATGCACGTAGTTTTTGTAACATCTTGCCTTTTCGGCATAACCAAATGTATAAAATATAATTTTTTTCCTACGTAATGAAGAAAAGAAGAATGGAGCTTTGACTCAAGAGCTATTAATGAGAAATAAAGAAACACAATTTGAAAATGCGCATTTTCTTCCAACCATGGTCCAATCATGCCAAATAAAAGAGAACTAGGCTTCAACAGTAAACGTTTATTATATTCGGTAAAATAAGCCACCGAAAATCATCAGTGTATTCTCAAACATAGAGATTAAGAACACTAAATTATACATAGCTCTAAAAATAGTATACTACACAATAGGTGTCTAAATCTACGCTTGTAGTTCGTCGCCGACCCAACCACATAAAACAGTTTCAAGTGCAGAAGACGTCACGAACGAACATACATTTAAATTTAACTCCATTTAACAATTAGTGCAATTACGTTCAAACACAACTCGACTCCGACTCCTCTTTCCTCCTCCTCCGTCTGGTTCCACGTGCCATAAACCTTAGGTAACAATCGATTAAATTCCTTAACTACTTAATTTACACAAAGAGATTAAAATATTTTGAGGTTTGCTCTTTTTTTTCTAAATATTTGGTTCGATAACACGTTTGCACTTCCCCCTCCTTAACATTTCGACCGGTACAAGTGTGACATGACACGATACGACAGCAAAGTGTTAGCTACAAAATTCATGCTTAGGTCCACTTAATCTCTTACATTCAAATAAATCATATTTCTAATTAATATAATCTCGCATCATTCCGATTTCTCAACTCCCTTACTTCCTGGCTCCTTCGAAGCGTGAAAAGAAGTGGACGACATTTAAAAGTAGTGTTTAAGTAAATAGAGTTTCAAAACATAATTCAAATTTGTGAACTACTCAGAAAGTTAGTTAATGTAATTAGCTGGTACGCACTCACGTTCACGCCCAGCATCACCGTGCATGTGCAGATTAATAAATAACCAACACATTTTTCTCAAGGGTTTGCTAAACGGCTAAATCATTCTTCGCTCGTCACAATCATTTCCTTCAATATTGACTCGACTACATTTAAAATGTAATGAATTTCATTCTGTAGTTAAAATTCGAGCTCATGCATCCCTGGGTCGGGCGCTTTTAACTAGAATCAATTTTTTGAATAGCACTTGACTCCGCTGGGTAAGAACGGGCCCTCGTCCCAAATCAAAAGAATCCTTTCAAACCTTTACGTATTTACAGAAGGATAAAATCTGCCCCCATCACAAAACGAGGGCATCCACCGGATGGATTGCTAGTTAATTAACACTTTCATTCCCGTTCCGTAACAATTAGAAATTGTGACACTCGGAAGAGAAGTTTGTTTCTTGATTGCTTTGTTCGCGTAAATATAAAAATGTTAAAACCTACTCCAAACTACATGTCCACCCGTATTCCACGGAGCGTACGACGCACGCAAATGGACAGAATCCGTAACGATTATTTGTACCATTGAGTACACGTCATTCAATTAGGAAAAAATTTAAAACACACAACCTTGTCCTTTCAATTAATCCAACTACTCACCTTTAGCCGGGTTGGATGCATCCCACAATTCACACCTAGCTTTAGCTATTAAATTGATTAGATGGATTGAATGTTGATTAATTAATAATATCGAAGAACTATACCTAACATTAATTATGTTATGTATAACTATGCGCGATTGCCCTCACTTCCCCCTAAATCCCCCTCATTCCTTCTTCCTACTCAAATCTAATTCCATTAAGTCCAATTGTAGTATCCTATTAATTGGGGCGTAATCCTAGAGTAAAAATCAAATCCATCCCGGGCGAGTAAACCCGAGTGCGTGGTGGGGGTGGGAATAGGTGGCTGGGTAACCTGCTGGAGGCAATAATCCTGCCATCACATGTGGGGCATTCTGGAAAAATTGTTGATAAGAATCTACTATACCACGTGGTGCTTGACTATGGGCGAATGGGGATGGTTGGGATGACACGGGCTGGGGCTGGTACGGGGATGGATGGGAGCCAATGAAAGGCGGGATTTGATATGGTGGAATACTCGTGGCTCCACCGCCGGACGTAGTTCTTGCAGCTGCAGCTGAAGCTGCCGCAAATGTATGGAAACTGGATGTTGACGTCGGGTACAATTCACTCCGATGAGAATGCGCATGAGCATGAGCTAAAGCCGGTGGTGAGGCTGAGTACAGCGCAGCCGGATCCATGTCCTTTGAATAAAGAGCCAGATCGGATGGCAATGATGAGAAGTTGAATGCACTGGCTGCCATCATTTGTTGTGGGCTGGCAGTGGGCACCTTTGATCCTTGGCCTCTGTAGAATTAATCCAATCATTAAAACTTATTCTAATTCTAAACACTTCCATCTATTTCCTTAAAACAAAAATCAATTACCTGGATTTTCCTTCGGATTTTGATCCAGATCTCCTCCCGGAACCGCTTCCACTAGATGAAGTAGACCCTGTCGCCTCCGCATTCGCAGCCGCCACCTCCTTCGCATGTACAGCACTGAAAGTCGCAAGGGTCTTCGCCAATTGCATATGTTCCTGGTGAGATGAGTGAGCCGTCGTCGAATTCCCAGCACTTCCGGATTTCCCCGCCCCACTCACAGAGTTGAGAGTCGAGTACACCGTTTGATCCGACACCCTTGGATATTTCGCCATATTCTCTGCCGAATTGCTCGGATCATAGTGCGGATGCCCCCTTCCCAAGTATGGATTCACAGACATCGGATTTGGAATGTTGTTCACGATTTGTGTCAAACTTGCCAAATTGTGTGGCCATTGGAATCCATTCATCGGTGATGGTGCTAGGTCCGTCTTCCCAGCATTTTGTGGTGAGCCTCGCTGGCTGTGACCGTGTCCATGGCTGTGGCTCGCTGCTTCCCTTTCCCGCTCCTCATTCAAATGCTGTTGAATCTGTTGTTGGTGAGCCTTATTTCGTCCCTTCGGAGTTGTTGACCCAGAGCTGCCACTGGAGCTCGTAGACAAGGGCAGCATGCTCAGGATCCCATCCGGAGTTTTACCAGATGGGTAAAACCTGTCACTCGGATTGGAGTACACGGTAGGTGCCAAATTAATGTTCCTTGGATTGGATGTGTATGGATTTGAATGGTAGGCAGGGGTTTGAGGTTGAGAGGCTGAGGTCGGAGGATTCAGGGATGGACGCCCACCGTACACGATGCTGCCACCTGTTGGGATGGAGGAAGAAGATGGCATATTTGGGATCGGTGATGCCTGATGCTGGTGAGCTGCCTGTGGGACAGTATTCGCGGGTGTTGTTCCAGTTAGTCCGTAACGGGCGACGGCGGGTTGGATGTGATGATGGGTATGGGCAGCTTCAGGATGTGGAGACAAACCATGATTATGGCTATGACCATGGTGACTGAACAATGGATTTTCTATCACATTTACATATGATCCAGGATAGGCGGGCCTTCCGCCGCTGGATGTATATGCTGATAAGCTGAGCACAGATGGTGGTCCTCGCTCATTTTGTCGGGAAATGGATTCCGAATGGATCGTGGATGACGGCCTGAGGTTGTGCTGCTGAGACAGATTGAAGGCAGGGGAGGGGCTATGATGAGATGAAGAGCGGTAGTCCGCCAAATTCAAACCTCCAGGGGAAGGAGAAGCTAATGTAGGGGTAGGTGGTTGGCTAGAGACAGATGGTGAGTGCGGAGAATCGGCATCCCCTTGGCTCGTGTTTGGAGATCCAACAGACAAAGGTCCTCCGGAAGGAGATGGACCCTGGGATATTGGGGAAGGGGTGCTGTTTGTGTACCTGGGTGCATAGCCTCCACGGTAGCTGGTTGTGTAGTTCTTTGGAACATTATTACTTCCACTGCTGGAGTCTCGTCTCGGCGTGCTATTTGGATTTGGTGTTCCTGGATTCACACTGGGAGGTGTGGCAGGGCTCGCCGCATTTGAGTTGACAGAATGTGGCTCATTAATCTTTTCAGGGCTGGAAGAATTCTGAGAGGCTGCGGACATGTCTTGGTAGAATCCAACTCGAACGGGGCCTGGTGGGCGCGGCGGAGTTCGAGGTGGGGAAGATATGGGTGGAGAAAATGGGGAATTTGGTCCAGCAGGTGACTTGGAACTGACTTGGGAGGATGGGGATTGGGACTGAGAGCCCCAATGCTCCGTTGCTGTATCCACCCATCTTGGAGGAACTACGACAACTCCACTGCTTCGACCATCGTCTTGGACGGCTGGAAATGATGGAGATCCCAGCTCGGATTGAGATGAGACACTGCTCGTACTCATTTTCCGATTCCGAATCCTTTTGTGTTGTTGGAGCTCCTTGACTACGTCTTCCACGGCAGTTCCAGTTCCACTGGTCATGGTGGGGGAACTAGCAGCTTCCTTTTGACTACTGCTCCAAGACTCTTCTGTATGTTTGGGGGTTCGTGGATGTCCTTTGTGCTTGTGGGTGGAGTCCTCTCCAATCCCTCTTCCCATGACTTTGAATCGACTTTTTGGATCCTCCAATCGTTTTAGGGGTGACAGTAAGGGAAGTGACGGTGACTTGGAGGTTCCAGAGCCTGACGGGCCGCCGAATGCTTTGAACCATGCTGCCAAATTTGGTAGACTTTTGTCACGATTGAAACCTTTGCTGGGTTCCAGCTTTCGATCCGCTTCCTCCTGCATAGCTGCTTCCGCTTCGGATTTTTCTTCCTCCGTCATTTCCGCCTTGGAGGATTTTTGAGCCAGCTTGGCAGCTGCACCTTCGGAAATCAAAGCTCTTGCTTTTTCCTTGATCAATGGACCGAAGGTTTTCTCCAATTTGTCAAGCAGATCCAGTTCAGCCATCGTATTTGTGTGAGCTGGGGTAGTGGGTTCCTCTTCTTCGGAGCCATCTTCGTCCGTTTTCTTGTAGTCACCCAATTTGACGGCATCTTTTGGGAGGACCGTGCCGAGACTCAATTTGTGACCCTTCCCATCCTTTGGTAAGTCATTCACCAGGAGACACTTCTTCCGCTCCTCCTTGCTCGATCCAGATGGATTGGAGTTGGGCTCGGTTGAAGATGGTCCCTTGGAACTGTCATGCTTGCCCGTCCTGGTAGAGTCAGGATCCGCTCCACTGCTTGCTCCACCTCCACTGCTCCCGTGGCCATTACCTCCAATTCCATTGGACATCTGACGAAGCAGATCGATTTTAGTTCCTTTTCCAACTTGCAAGCCTTTGGAATGAGCAGCAGCTTTTAATTTGGCAATTATTTGTTTTACCCTCTTGTGTCCTTTGGTGGATGACCGTTTCTCGGACTTGCGGCCTTTGACGACTGCAGGGGAGTCATCAGATGTAGAGCCCTTTGTTAAACTACCCTTCCGGTGAGTACTTCGGCTACGATGGTGCCCAGAGGATGTTTTCTTATGGGAGGATTCACCTGACGCACTCCAACCAGCCGACCGTTCCCGATCTCCATTACTGCTACTATGGCGGTGGTGCTTGTGGTGATGTTTGACCGGAGGAGCTTCCTTCTCATCAAATTCCTCGGGGCGAGCTCTCTTCTTTACAGGTTTGGTAGAGTCCACCTTGGAAGGGATGGAAAATGTTGACTCTTTCTTCTGTTCCACTTTTTCCATGCTTTCGCTCCGTTTGATTGGATCCACATTTCGACTCTTGGAATTTGAATCTCGATTAAATCGTTTAACCAATTCCAAGAATTTCTTTGACTTGGGAATCTCTGATGGGAGAGGTGGATGAACCTCACTGTCTGAAGAGCTGTTCGAATGCGAACTCGCTGACCTGACCGCAGAACTTCTTTTGTGACGTCTCGAATCTGCTCCACCCCCAAGCCATTTGTTCATGTCCTTCAGAGGATCCGTGCTACCGGAACCGGTCACATTCCTCGGATTAAAAGGCTGCGGTTTCTTGTGAGTTTTCTTGGCAGAAGAATGAGAGCTAGATTTTGTCTTAGCTGATTTATTCGAATCGGTGGGTGACTTTGACTTTTCTTTGACTTTCCGTTTCTAAATTTCATGGAATATTAACAAGTGCCTTCTATATTTATTAAAATAAATCAAATAGTAGCAGTAGTTACCTCATCCTTGGGTGTGTCCTGAGACAACCGATGCTTCTTCCGATCAGTTGTCAAATTGTTGTACTCAATGCTAATATCTTCGTCTGACTCATCCGGGGTAACGTAGCGGAGGATTGCTTTATGGAATGCATTGTCTAGTCTCCCCACCATGTCAGAGTACTCTATAATAGGAAATAGGTCAATTCAATACAAGTCGATAACAATACTCTTCCAAAGTTTTCCTGGTAATTAAATTCCTAATGTATGCTTACCGTTTGATGGCCCATTGTACTTGATGCAATTCGCGACAATGCTTGCAAAGTCAGACTTGAATTGCTCCAAGGTAGTGTACTCATGATTATCTAATTTGTCCTCCATTATGTCCAACGTCATCGGGAACAGAATCACCTTGTAATAATTTGGGGCGTAGTTTTCCTCGACTGCTGAAGCAAATGGCCAAGCGTCACGATGATTCTTCATGGCTTCCAATACTTTGTACATCCCAATATTGATGTCTTCCTCACTTTGTGGGAATCTGTCAAAATGTAAGAAAATAAATTGATAATTAAGGAGATGTAGTCAAGGGGCTTCAAACATTAGTACTATCTACTATGGTAAAACCGACTTACAGAACACTCCCTTTGACTTTAGTTTTCGACATCCCGTTCCCACTTCCAGTCTTGGCAACAACACTAAGGATATCCTCTCCACCCCTATCTTTAGTTTCGGATTTCCTAGAACCTTCCTTCCGTGACCTGGACTTCTTATCCTTGGACCTTTTCTTTTTTGAAGCTGAATCCCGCTCCTTGTCCCTACGAGCTCTCTTGACTTTGTTCTTCCCCTTGTCGGATTTCCTCTTACGTTTTGAATTCTTAGAAGGGGATGATGGTTTGAACGTATCATCGCCATCGTCTTCAGCGGACTGTACGTCGTCATCCGAGTTATCTTGATCCAAGATATTTTCTTCGGTCTTCACAACGGGAATTTCATCTAAATTTTCAAGAAGGAGGGGCAGACATGCGGAAAGCGAATTGTTCGTCATCCTTGATTTTCCTCCTTTCCCAGCCCCTTTGGCTGATCTTCTAGAAGCCGGTTTACTAGTGCTTGCACTTGAGGTAGATGCTTGATTGTTTCTCAAAGAACTTGAAGTGCAGGGTTCGGGTTGCTGACTACTGCTGCTGGTAATACTACTTGCACGAGTAGATCGTCCATGCCTTTCGCGGAGATGAATCCCAGCTTTTGTTTCTTCCCTTTGCAGAGATTCTGCAAGAATCCGATCTGCCTTTTCCTGTTGCAACCGTCTATGCTTGACTTCATCTTCCGTTTCAGGTTCACCAGATGCACGCTCAGCTGTGCTCGGGCTCTCGGATCCATCATCCTTGGGTTGACCCAGAATGCTTCGGTTACTTCGTCGTAATTGCTGATCCATCATACGTTTTCTCATAAACTTTTCCTTTTCAGCAAAAAGTCTGGGTAGGACTGGTAAGAAGTCCTCTCGAAGGGTTCTATCCAAATTTACTTCGTGGCGGGATTTACAGTTTTTGAACTTTCTGGCCAAGAGCTGCCAGTCCTCTTCAGAAAAACAAACAACTTGCCACTTTGTGGATACGCTTTGACAGAGCAGGACTTCGGGGGAGTCGTCTTCGTCTTCGCTTCTTACTCGTCTGTAGCGCTTCTTGGCTGGGACATTCTGAGAAGGAAATAAATTTCAATAGTGAGCAGATTCCTTGGTAAGAACTTAATGCATATACAAATGGAGATACTGTCATTGCACTTACCCAAGGATTCCTGTTGTAATCTTCACGATATAGCCTAGTTCCGTAGAAATACCAGTACGTACTTCCACCACTATCCTGCCCCAATGGCCTGACTCGGATACTGTCTGATGAAATACTTCTCAAAGCTTCTGAAACGTCATCACTGTCCAATCGGAAATCGCATAAATCTTTTATAATCTCGACCTTTGCACGAAGTGCGAGAGAGTGAAATGCAACGTCCTTATTAAACGGATTACTTCTTGCTGGATCCTCCTGCAAGTCAAAGCAATGATTATGCAATGTTCCGTATTAATAATTAATTCATATATTTTAATTTAATTTTAGTGTTGAGCTGGCATACTTCACATTTGATTCTGAAGAGCCTCCTCAGGTACATCTGATAGTTAAACGTAGTAATGTCATCGTTGATGAAGGGTGAGCACCCTTTTAACAACCGGACAACCAAATCTTGAATTAGGGAGCTTTCCAAGTCTTCAGCACTGTCTGTAACTAGAGCTTGCTCCAATTCCTACAAAATACATAAACAGCCTGAATAACTTAGAGATCCCAATGAATGGGTCAGTAGTAACTTTAAAGAAAGTATTTTGGCCTGCAGTTAAACCATATTAATTCACCCTGTCATCAAGTCCGAACGCTAAGTTTCTATGTTTAGGTATTAACAATTAGTTCTTATTGGTTTTGAACACACTGAGGAAACCGCGTTGCAAAAATAATGGAAAACTACCAGCTCGCCAAATTCCAAGATATAGCATTTAAACAAGAATGCAACATTTAATTGCCGTCACCGTCACATTATTAATGTGCTGGTAAAGCTAGTGCTATAATTAAGGGGGTAATATTGAACCGCACACTCACTACGATTGAAGACCAGGAAAAATAACATTCATATATCTTATGACTAACCCATTGTTAAATTTAATTGTTGGTCGGCGAATCGGAAACCCCTTATTGAAACCAAATTAGTCACTTACATTACGAATTCCTTCCTTAATTGACTGCATTCTACACTCAACACGTAATCCACGTATTACGTCTACAACAGCATGTGAACTTCGGCTTTCCTTTCCATTTAATTTCAGAATACTAAATCAACCCGTTAATACTTCCGATTCCGTCTCAAGAATTCAAAAAGACAAGTCAGTGTTAGCCGTTTGACATTTGACGAACATAAAACACACGTGTGGTCAAACTTTAACTACGATTATTACCAATAAACCTGACGGACTGATATTGCACAAAAAGAGACAATGATAGTCATTACAAGAAAATCATAAACAACACGTGTATAAACCCAAACCTTTCTGATATTTCAACATGAGCAAAATGTACGACATGACTGGAAATAGGGAAATGCGTCTTAGGTATGCCTTTTGAAAAGTTATAATTGCATGGATCAAGAAAGGAGAGAGGCTGATGACAGCAGGAGGCCTCACAATCTACTCCAGCCAATCACGTCCCATGAAACATGATTGGTTTACCATCTCCAGGTAAGTTTTCGGTGCAAAAATGGGATCTCGACAAAACGGAATTCTCCCCGTTGCTCCCAGCAACCGATGTCCGGGTAGTTTGGTTAGGTTGAACTTAGAGGGAATGGAATGGAAGAGAAGTAGAGAAAGTGCTTGCCGATTACGATTTACGATTGCAATTTACGACTCACCTTTCCAGGACGCGAATCTCACAGATCGGCAACTTGCCAGAATGGCACTCACATGCATCCATCGATTTTCTAATGCTAAGGCGACGCTTCGCGTCCATCCATCCTCGTAAAACCCTCGGAGTTCTATAGTTACGGAGCTACGTCTTAAACCAACTCCGGTTTTAATGACCGACCGGCTCCTAACCCAAACTCACATCCTTTAATGAATTTCTACTTGTTTATTTAAATTTCGAAGGGAAGGACCCATTATATTGACCGGAGCGCGTCCGGCCCATAAACTGCATCCATAAAAGTAGGATGACAAAACGACTTTCCCCTGAAATGACATCCTTTGATCTCTTTCCTACGTCTCAATCTCACTCCCGATTCTTAAATCAAAATCACAATTCTGAAATAAAATCCGGCACAGAAGCCTCTACCGATAAAATATGAGTGTCGGAGGACCAATGGAAAATCAGGGCAAATGAATAAAAAAACCCAATTCCAGGTTAAATAAAAGTGTGATGACGCCTCGCTCGTTAATTCCCACAAAGCACAGTTAACGGGGAAATAATGCTATAAAGAAAGAAAATAACTTGGACACTCTCAATGAGATTGAGATTGAGGGTTTGAAGTGGTTTTTATGAGTAACACAAGAATTTCATAAAATTTAAAACCGATTTGCACTAAAGGAACTCAACTCCTTCGAAAGGTAATAACTGTTCCAGCCTTCCATCAAAAAATTAGCTTTCCAACATTATTATCGCATTTTAGGTGTCGAGATTGCATTTTGAGGAAACTCAGCCATAAAAATGCTTTTACTGCCTACAGTTTGAAATGAGAGGGGGACCTATCACAAAACGAGTTAGGCGTTTCCAACCCATTAATAATTTTCCTCAGATTCCAGGCCATCGTAAAGTCAAAAATGTGCAAAACAGGAGAAACCACAGATGGAGCAAGCAGATGCTTGGAATTCGATTTGAAAAAATCATCTCCGAGGCTTCAAAGGGATATGAAATTTGAGGCTATGGCAATAAAATATTCTTTTTTGAGCTACAGGAAATACTTGCTCGTTTCAATAATTAGTGACCATGTGTGAAGGGTTTACTTTTTCCATCTATGAATTGGCTGCATAGTGCATAACAACAATAAAAACCCTGGCTTGATTGCTGCATCTCTTTCGAAAGTGTTCTTGGAGACGACTTTTAAAATTTAAACTGACATTAATAGTCTAAGCCCCCATTGCTGTGGCTGTGTGCTTGTGCCTACGGAGATACGCTTATGTTGAAATCGAGTTTATGGCAATAATGGAGGATGCACGTCAAATTACGACAAGGAATTGACCTCACTCACTCAGCAGTAAGTACCATCACTAAATATACCTGATCCCACTTATTGGGATGAGTCTTATATGCAATGTGCATTGGAGATAGAATTGGCAATTGGCTCATCTTCCAAATTAATTTTATGGTTTATTTTATGACTTTTGGCTTGGCTGTGTTTAGTAATGATGAAGTGAAACCCAGATTCATCCTCATTTATGTATAAATACTCACCTTCGGGTTGACAGGAATTGTCCTATATGTCATTGCAAATTGCAATTAAATTATAGGATTTACATGAGACAATTTCGCTCAAGGAATCCAATTTGGAAACAAACGTAGCAGTCGATAACGCGGAAGTGGAACTTTAGCATAAGTTTTTAAGTTTTCTAAACAATGACATCAGATAGATTGGATTTGCTTGACTGAGGTACAATGCAAGTGCAACTTTTAAGAAAAAATAAATGTGCGTGCAGTGAGAAACACTTCCTGGGTCTGAGCTTGACCCGAGAAATGCTTGGAACACTGCTCACAGCTACGTTCATGAAGGAAAGGTGGTGACATTGGAATTGAAATGCAATCTAATGTAACATTACGTTGGGAATCAACGTGATTAGGACGTGGCATGTTTAGATAGTTTCTTTCAAGTTAAATGACATGGCTTCTTTAATACTATGCAATGTAATTTAAACAGAGTAGGACCAAATCACCCAAGAAATTTATAATTCTGCTTTCTCTATACCTTTGTTGGTCATTTGAGAGCATAAGATATTTTACTTGCATTTTGACTATGAAAAGGTCATAAAAGAGAAAATCTGGAAAGTGCTTATGAAGCAGCGTTGGATTGTATTGCTTTCCAAGCCTTCAAACCTCTCAAAACTAAAACCATATTTTTGCTTTAAAAATATCGTAAATCGTAAAAAGTACTCTGAGAGGAAATATCCTCGTCATTTCATCGCAAATGGTTTCAAAGCAGTCGACTCTGACCCTCGTTACAAACAAAACTCAGCTTTTAAGATCAGACACCTATCATAATCAAAGTTCTAAGAGTAAAATATTAAAGCAAAATATTGTTAACTCACCTCAATGTCAAAATCTAAGAGATTGAATGATGTGCGGAAAAGCGAGCAAAAATGTGCGATAGCAGGGACTTCAGACCAGCTTTGGATATCTGTAGCAGATAAAAAATTAGTCATGATTAAAACTTTTAACTGAAGTGTTAACGTTGGAAGACATTTTTGTATTTTATTTTATGAGGGGGAAGTGCACTATGAACGAAGGATTAGCGACTAGCGACGACAACTCAAACACTGCCAATACTAAAATGAACGATTGACTGAACTGACAAACGCAAAATGAAACTGAGGAAGAATGAAGACGGTGGCAGTCGGTGGGTGCGAATTTGTCATGCCAGAGTGCCAATATTCCACCTCACCATTTAGCAGAGGGGAATTCGACATGGACACCCCCGAGGAATTTAATTGAAAGAGGAAAGACATTTACGAATTTCAAAATGAGTCCTTATTTGTCCAATGCCCCAAATCCTAAGCAAAGAGAAGATCTTTTTTGAAAACCCTTTCCGTTGTCCCCTCGGCTTAAATGGGACTTGTCAATTAATTCTTGGGAGTAATGGCGTGAGAGAGTACAGCTGTTGTACCGTGTCCTCCGTCTTGAAGACAATTAAAGAAACTCGGATTTTTAGGACCGAGGACGGAAAGGAAACCTATTCCGTTCTGGTTTATTTCGAAGAGGGATCCCCGCCTCGCGTTATGAACTGCTCGGAATAAAGGCCTCGAATTTGGGCCAAAGATCACCGTCATGCGTCGTTTTGAACTGTCGTTATTTGACAGAGAGACTTTATTAGGCATTCGATATTTAACGGCCGAGGCCGACGGTCGCCATTCTGCCTTTTCACAGGTCGAAGAGCAGTTTCGTATTTATTCTTCCTGCTCAAAACACATTCAGCTAATTACTTTCTAGTTCGAGGTCCGAGAAGCAGGCACCCGGGATCTCAATCTCAAGTATTGAACTCAGCCCTGGATTTATCGTGTCTTTTCAAGACATTTCATTTCTTGAGAAATCGTAATCCATTTGGAATGGGGCATCGGACTTTGGTCAAGTCTCAAACATAAATATAATTGAACACCAACACTCCTGGAATTAACAAGCAAAACATAGGTCAGTTCGCCATCAACGGTTATAAAAAAATACAATCCGCTCATTCATTCAATCCCAACACCAAAATATTGTTTACTCTTTGCAAAAATTAATTTGGCAAAGTTATGCGTGCGTGAGGAGCACATTCCTGAATGACTAAAAATAAATGAAACTAAAAAATACATAATACATTCCAAAATAAAAAGTAATTGCCAGCAAAATAAGCTCAGCAGTAAGGCAATGCACAGGGATGCAGATCCAACGCATCGTGAAGACGATGTGCCAAAAAAGAAACAGAATTCACTAAATTGCGATGAAATAAAAATCGGTTAAGTCACAGTAGGAAGCCATCATTGCAATCAATTAAGTCGGAAGGAGTGTGGGGAAGGGGGCATAGGGTAAGTGACAGGGAGAGGTCAAACTTGGAATCATTGGGGTGGCAAATTATGGAAATCCTGACCTAATTTTAATGTCTAATGTGAGGTTGATTTGAAAGATTTCCTTCAAGATAAAACGTATTTGCGCAACAAAATGAAAATGTATTTAAAATAGCACCGGCCTTCAATTTTTGATGCGCCTCATGGCCTACGTTAGAAAAAACTATGTATCTGATTCAACTGAAAATTTACGTAAGGTTTAAGACGTTAACCCACCAAGAGCCTCATCCCTTATTCTGTTTTCAATATTTACATATATAAAAAAGCAAGGACATAAATTCCACCAAGACATGCCCAACTCAGCATCAGTGGCATGCAAATTCGTTACTGCTGCGTCACATTAAAAGAAACCCAATTCCAGATAATCCAGGAGGAGGGAGCAACTGAGTGAGTTAGTGAAAGGACAAACCAAGAATCCAGGTTAAAAATCAAGGAGAACGGAAAAGAATAGGAAGTTTAATTGACGAACGCTAATTCTCACCGTTCATCGCAATTTGTAATGTACGAAGAGGAATGTGTGAGTTTTGTATGGGCCCAGGTCAGTCAACAAGAAGTGCAGTGCCGACAAGAGCGAGAGCTATACAAGTTTTTTTTACGGACTGATCTCTATGTAAATTTTCAATTGTTGGTGCCTTGGAACTGGCCTGTCTGCGTTTTCAACTCCAGGTAGGTAGATATTAATGCAGAAGAGAGTAGGAGGTTTGTATGTTGTCCGACCTTTGACCTCTGGATGAAGGAGAGCTCCAAATCCGGGCCCTCTCGGGATCGGCTGTTCAACTCGGGAGTCTGAGCGGTCGTGGTCGGAGGGATTCCGTCTGACGTCACGTCCCACCAAGTCCCGCTCCCAGGAACCAAAATCGAGGACTACAATTGAAGTGGCGGGGGCGGGGTCAACAGTTCACGTTCGTCACTGACGACACTGGGTCACGACTGACTGGGAAGTGGTCACTGTGTTGGGGGCTGGGAGGAGGTCAGCGGGATGAATTGGAGGGCGCAAGTGTCCACTGGAGGCGTAGTGCTACGTAGGGCGCAAACCACCATGTTGTGTGTTGTTCTCAACTGAAACTGAGCGACTTTCGCCTTCACCACTCCATCCACGCACTCCGCGCTTCCTCGGACTCCCTCGGCTCCACAACCCACACCGCCACCTCATCGTCCCCCCCGAACCACTTCCCCTCCCAGCCCGTCCTCTCCTTCTAACTCCATCTCTAACATGCACCACCCTGTCCTCCCCTCCCCAACCCTCCAAAAGGTCGAATATAGGTCAGGGTGTAGTCCCCCCAGCTCCCGCCTTTTATTTACTGCCTCTGCAACTGCTCCTTCATAGCATTTAATACCCAATTTAAAGACAAATTGCAATCAACTGCACTCGTACAACACGGCAACGGGATTTAGCTTACTCTTTATAAATGCAGCGTATGCACTCCACATCCATTTCAGCTGTGTTCTTTAGGCGTTCGCGACCGTGCAACATGCAATGCATGCACGGCAACGCCACTTGGTAGGCAGGAGGAAATAAAATGAGATTCACAAAAATATTAATTGATAGGAGATAAAGTCCTCCATTCATTTGTAGTTGGGTTTGGATTGAGAGTGAGATGTTAATGCACAAGGAAGTAAGTCCTCATGCAATCCCAATGTCCGCTGAACCGTGAACACTTGGGATTAGAAATGAGCGGGCAAAGGGGTCCATGCGAATGCGATAAAAAAAACCACGGATGAAGCCGTCGTCGTACGTCGTAAAAGTTGAAGAGTAATAAAAATGGCAAATGGGCTGAACAATCCATGACAGTTTGCCATCCCCAGAATTTAAAGGTAATGAAAACAGCAGGGGGTTGGATGGAAGTGGCTCGGAGTAGAGTGGCGGCGGCGGTTCCATGTCAAGTCCAATTGTTCCCAATGTGATCGGAAAGGAGGCGGAATCGGATTTGCGAAAATGAGTGAACACATGTTTCGGATTCGCACATGTTCATTCGGAGACGTGTGCCAAAATCTTCCAATCAAAGGCCCCCCGCCCTTGACTCATAGGTCGTATTGATTTTGATTTTGCTAAAATTTTGTTGAGGAAATGAAGGGATAAGGTTTTTTGGGGGATTGGGAGATGCTAAACCCTGCGTGCGTCGGGCAGGGGGGATACCTGCTCCGCTGGGATGGAAGATGTTGGATTGGGACATTGGGAGGTGGGGATTTGAAGGACTAAGCATTGCGTATATACATTGTATATAGGAATCTGTTGGTTCCGTGGATGATAAATTCCGTGTTGGAATCAACAATATTTTCATATCATTTGCATGGGTGGACTGTGTCTTATATTGTGTGGATCTCATCAATAGTTCTGATCAGTTCAGCTTTGGATTTTGAATGCGAATCATGTTTGGATCCTGACAAACTCCTCCCGAAATCCGAGTCCGAAGTGCCAACCGACCGCAAAAAGTTGAAACCCCGGCAAATTCTCACGAGAGCCAATTTCCAATTTGCTCCTAGAATATATTACGGGGACGACGGGCAGTAAAAAAGGCGGAGAGATCTCCTTGAATCTCAATTTCCATCTTCCTCCGTCGTCTTAATCTTAAACAAAAGTGCAAGCTCCTTTCCCTTGTAGTCCGTCGCCCGCCACATCATCGTCAATCATCCCCGGACCTCTCCATCCAATGTGCCATTTCTTGACCTGTTGTTCCCGCAATTGGATCATTCCTGCCCCAACCACCAGACTCTGAGGATCCATTGTCTGTCAACGTAGGTGTCAACCCGTTCTGAAATCTAATACCCGACTTTCAATCGAAGACTGACTGAGCTACCCAATTCGTTCTTGCAGAATGTCTTCCGGTTCCAAGTTCAATCAAAACAATTACAAAATCGTCGTCGTCGGCGGTGGGGGCGTCGGCAAGTCTGCAATTACTATTCAATTCATTCAGGTGAGTCATTTTCTAAGAGTTTGAAGAAGTTGCAGACCATAAGATTAGGGAATTGATGTTATTGTGTATTGGAATCCGTGCCGTATGTGGTTGTGGTATTGCTATTATAAGTAAATATAAGGAAGAGGAATCTTAGATTCAGTCGGCGTAATTAAATGAGGGCAATAGAAATTTTTTTAATTGACAATGTTGTGGCGGTATTTTGTGGTCAACCGATGGGTGGTTATGGTTTAGCTACCCTCACTACCCTGAAACTGAAGTATGTACGGACATTAGATTACGCATGCATTGGGCTGTGGCAGGTGGATTTGCATTTTGTTTTCATGCACACATGTAATCCTTGTGTGTGGTTGTATTTAAAACAAATCAAGCTATCACGCGCTTATCAGAAGTTGTAAACAAACAATGCAGATTTCCATGTTGTGTGAACTTTACTAAACACAACCACCTGACTACTTACACTCCGCTCCTTCTTGGTTAACATCCCTGTAGTCTAATTTAAGGTTGTCTAACGGCTGTAATTAACCTTTAGATTTATCATTAGTTCTAGTTACTACGTTTGACAATCTACTTTTTGCAGCAGAAGCTAAAGTTGCATGCAATTCATGCAATGTCAATGCGTTGTTCCCCACAGCCTGCTTGCTACAGCACATAAATATTTATGCAAAACACACATATCCATCCATGCCACCAATTATACATTCAAGTTTACGAGTTCAACCTTTGACAGTCCATCTTTATTTTCGGAAATTTAAACTTTGAAGGCGACTCAATGGTGTTTCGTTCATGTCAACTAGTATATAATTACAATTGCAGAGAAATAATGTGAATGCCATAGTTATATGAGGTATGTAGAGCATGTAGAATGATTTTTAAAAAAGAATATCTGCACAGTTAGGAGGTTTTTGAAACTCACAGAGCGGGAAACGACCAGGGGTAACAGGAAATAAACCAAAACCGTCATATTATTTATGTATTAACCAGAGGTGTTGAGGATTTTGTGAGGTAATGCGTTAGATCTACGTCAGAACTTCAAGACCAAAGGTTACACAATAGATCAAACGGAAATTTAAGTAAATACTTCATTGTTTTGTGCGGTTAGAACATGACGTACGTACAGGCGAGGCCCAAACCAGATGTTTGGGTCGCAAATTATTGGTAAATGATCATCGTATTATCCAACTTAATCTAGTTCTAATACATAATTGAAATGTAGCCCAATTTTTACACGAAATGTAGTTTAGCCTTAAATCTGGACGAAATTAATCTAAAAGGTGGGTGAGAAGAATGACATCATTCCTATCTTTGATATTGCATAACAAACCTAGAATAGTTAAGGTAAATTGCCATCCTCATAATCTCCCCTACTCCATACGCACAACCAGTCGAGAGTCAACCCATACTGTCTGGTTCCTTCAATTTCCAACCCAATGGGATTTGCATACAAGGGAAGGTGCGTAGCAAAGTAGTAAGTAATCTTGAATCGAAGGAAGTTCATTGGATTTGTTGACGTGCTACAAAAAAATGTAATGAGGAATCCAATTGCATGGCAAAGCCATATGTGGTCCGTCTGTCCTGTGTGCCATCCACCACGCGGAGTGATCCGCAAAGGTAATTAGATGAATTTGTGATCTTGGGAAATGCCAATCCAGTACGTTTGGATTTGAGAGAACTGTGCGTATACTCCTACACACAGTCAAGGATGACACATGCTGAGGACTCCCAAAGCAAGCCTTAAAAGAGAAATCGAGATAAAATGCAAGAAATCTTGTGAGGAACGCCCAAACGCAGCCCGTATTTGGAATTCCTTGCGAAAAAAATTGTGCGAGAGAAAGAGAATCTGGTCTGATGATCAGTTCAGTTCCATACGCACTTGACTTTAGTACCTAGCCAAGTACCTTTGCATCCTGTGCACCCCATTCCATCCCTTGCTTACGAGGTGTGTAGGCAGTTTAACTTTATGTGCATACATACATATCAAAACCTAATGCAAATGCTTGGAAGTCATTTGAAACAAGTCCATGCTCCCTGGTTTCCGAATTGGAATTATTATGGATACTTATCTGGATTTTAATATCCCGCATTGGGGACTGCATACTAATTTCCGGGCCTCCTTTTCCTTGGGGCGGTGGGAAGGGAAGGGTTTATTTCCGAAAATCTGAACACAACGTGTGGGCTTTTCCGTTTCAAACGTGCATTTTGTTTAGTTTGCTTTACAAAAATTTGTAGCATGATATGCTTACGTTGCATACGACACTAGGGTCAAAGGTCACAGACAAGCCAGGTTTGTGAAAGGACTGACTGTTTGCTTGATTTTTGTACATATGTGTACCACTTACTATGATGCCATTGGCATATGGTGGATTTGACCCATGAAATTTGATTCTGACAGAAATAGACAGACGCGAGACGCAAATTTAATTTTAGTTGTGAGGCAAAATTAAAATAAATTACACTGGATCCTATTTTTCTGGCCTTTGGCGCGCCGTATGAATATATCTTACCGATCCGATCATGCACGTATCCATCCGACCTATAGCTGCAAGAGCTGCGAAATGAATGCATATTTTACGACCATCGGCGCCGTCACACTTAAAGTTAAATTACTTTGCACATTTGCAAAGTTCATGGGATGAGAGTATGAGGCTGAATTGCAAATGCATGACGGCAAATTGTTACACTTCTGAATTGGCAGACTGGACTGGACAATCACAAGTTGCCATATGGCGAACAGCTAAAGGATGGACTGGGTGAAGAGTGACGCATTCTGAGTCGTTGCATTAATCACGTTTACTTGTTCACAAATAGTAATATGCCATGTTGTGTTGGTTTGGGATGCAGGAGTAATCTCAGGACACAATAAATAAATGTAAGCTTAACCCCACTACGTGCTTCAAGCGAGTTCACTTCAGTTTAGAGATATGGGTGACAGATCGATACAAATAAAATTGTCACACGCTCATGCGGTACTAGGGCTTACATCTAGAAAACTGCTTGAACTGTGAATTTGACTATTGGAATTCCAAAGGAATATGAATAAAGAAAACTAGTGCGGTTTGCAATTATTCATTTTTTTTGTAATTCCGATGTTTTCTGAGTGGAAATGTCCAAAATGGGCTGCATGGGGTCCCGCATAATGTCTTTAATGTTCACAGCATGTAGTCCACTCTTCGGCGAGACACAAATAAAGGAATTAAATTCAAGTGCATTCCAAATATGGGGTTAAAAGAACTCGCACACTCATAACCCGCCTTGCTTTCTAACCTAAGTTTTTTTTATACTTTACAATCCAACTTCGCGTCTTGAAAGTAAACACTTGTACTTGTGAATGTTTATTTTAAAGAATTTGAGACTAAACTTGTTTATTATTTATTTATATGATTTTAGAGTTACTTCGTTCAAGACTATGATCCTACAATTGAGGATTCCTACACAAAGCAATGTGTTATCGACGATATTCCTGCAAGATTAGACAGTGAGTACAAATATTTTTTGCTTATTTAACCATAACACATTGGATTACATTAAAACTTAAGAAATGAGCTGATTTTGTGTCTTAAGCTTTACATGACTTTAGGTTATTTACATTAAATGTAACTTTACTACATAGTTCTGGACACTGCTGGACAAGAGGAATTCAGCGCAATGCGGGAGCAGTACATGAGATCCGGGGAAGGATTTCTGCTCGTTTTTTCAGTGACAGAACGTTCATCTTTTGATGAAATCAGCAAATTCCATCGGCAAATTCTGAGAGTGAAAGACAGGGATGAATTCCCCATGCTCATTGTGGCCAACAAATCAGATTTGGAAAATCAGCGAGCCGTAAGTTTTTTTATTTAAATGCTTCCCTACCTAACCTCGACCTCATATATTTTCCTATCCTTGGATTAAAAAATTTAACCGCTTTCCGTCACCTTTAACCTCTGCGGTTGCCATTTTACCATCAGAGATCCTACAGCCACAATCTGCATTGAAGCAACCGATCCCAGTTAGTATTCATTCGTGGAAACCACATTTGAATTTCAATTTGTATTTGGCACAACCCAAATGACAATGATAAAGCACAGACAGAAATTTGATCTGTCTTTCCATCCATCCTTGACGAGGAGCTTCTTTTTCCCCCGAGGAACTGAAAGCGCATTCGAAATAAATACGGATAGGAATGTGGTCAGGAATAAATTTCCTTTTCTTAGGATGGCAAAGACAAAAGACATTTTGGATTTGTGACACGGAGACGAGTAATTTACTCTCAAGAGTGTCAACTCACCATTGGATTTTAATTTATATTTAAATGTATCCGCTGGATTTATGATTGCTTTTCGACTTGGCTCCTTTCCATTCCGATAATTTTGAATTTCTATACAACCCGCCCGTATCCCAGCATCCATCGACATGAAATCCTTACAAATTCGGTGACGAAGACGAGAAATGGAGCATCTTGCATCTTCAATTCCTTTGATTCTAAGGTGGAAGGAAGTTCGTGTCCGTAAGATTTGCATAATAATTACATTTCCTTTCTGTCGTAGACGGTTGCGGTGACTAGTGCCATGCTCACTATTTGCAAAAAAAAATATTGCAGTAGCATGTCTTTACATTATCCAGTAGAATGGAGGAAGAGGGTTGGTTTAGTTATATTTGCCATATGATATGATTCCAACCACCACCTATTATCATGCCATTGCACTTGATTTTATTTCCTGCTCGATATCCTTCCTCGCCATGGAATGGAATAGGCAGACAATCTTTGGTGAACTAGTTTACATAGGATGGAGTTCATAAAAATATAGATTGATCCATTTGGAAGACTCACGCATTCATTCATTGGATTATTATTCCCGGTTGAACAAACATGAGTTGATCTTCTTGCTGTGTGATCCAGCAAAGTCTTCGAGTTCCTTTAAAACCTGCATCTTTTTTCAGCTTCAGATTTGGTTGGATCTATTTTTAAATCCCTTGGAGGGAAAAAACTAAAAAAAAGAGTCCTTCCTTCTTCAACTTGTGTTGGGATGTGGTGCTGTAATATTGATGGTTTGGTAATGCAATGTGATGGCAAGTAGGAATAATACTAATTCTGCCAATCACATTAAATAGGGTGTTTTTATAAATGCGAATTTTTAATAGTAGTAGTTTACAAATCCAGCTAACTTTAGTAAAGAAATATTTGCGGGAGAATTAATTGTCATCCTACAAATGGAAATGGAAGGCACAAATGAGAATAGACATGGATGAGTAGTACATGTGGCTTGATTTGTTTGTGTGCGTGGAGGAGAGGAAGATTAGGATCCCGATATGTGTGTTTGTGATTCTTGGCATACTTATTTAATTGCGTGAGGGCGGATGAGGAGTTCAATGGTTGGGATCGAAGGCGGTAGTGTTTTAGCCAAACTCCAGTCTTCCAAATGTAAATGGAGCAATAGCAATAGCTATGCCTGAGCCATTGCCAGAAAGGACAAAATCCAAATACAAAACACGAGGAAACGAACGAAGGAGACAAAAGGTTTAATCCAATAAATTTTAATTCCCAAGCACTCAATCACACGAGAGACGGAAAGCGAAGCCAATGAAGGAATGAATTTCTCCTCCTCGTGCCACGCACATTTTAACCAATTCAATTGTCACATTTTGTTCAACTCCTCATTGCATAATAATTCCATTGGCTGGGCTGTAATTTGCATACAATTTGATTCCATTGATAGATATATCTCCTTGTTCGTATGTATGTACGTGTTCCATAGGCTCACGTGTACTCCGTTTGAGTTGGACGTGGTCCAAATCAATAAATAAATTAATATACGCATGAATAAGTAAAGAGGCGTCAGGGCGATCCATCCTATCCTAATATTCTGTTCCAAATTTTCTAATAACAAATTGATTCCATCACATGGTTTGTGGTTCGAAGGCTTATGACACTTTTAATTATAAATTCAAATGAGTTCGACCCGGGTGACGAAGACGTGACGAAGGGACGTCAGGTTCAGGTTGTCCTGTTGCAATTTCTCAAAATCTAATCTCATTTTCTCTCCCTTAAAAGTTTCCTGAAGTCCCTGTCTTTGGCGGTGGTTTTTTGATGTGCGGTTTGTAATGGATTTGACTTTTGTGGTTGACAGGTTGGACGGGATGAAGTGCAGAATTTAGCTCGCCAGCTCCGTGTACCATTGATCGAATGCAGTGCCAAATTAAGGATGAATGTGGACCAATCCTTCCATGAATTAGTCCGAATTGTGAGGCAATTCCAGCAAATTGAGCGCCCTCTCCTCAAGCATCACAAGAAAAGGGGAAAGAAATGCATCATTCTTTAAATCCACCACAACGAATTCGGAAATCAACGTTTGTCATGTCAAGAACCTACGGCTACGTTGACTTGATCCCATGGAGGATTTTTTCTTTCTTTCCTGTTTTTCTTTAGCATTGCTACTACTGCGCCTGCGCCGTAATTGCTACACTAAATGTTGTCTGTCTGTGTCAAACTTAATCTAAATGGGCAGAAGTCTGGAATTTTCCCCACCCAAATTGAGACATTTTAAGGCTAAAGCTAGCTTAATGCATTTAGTTATAGATTATTTGGTTTTTATTTCAATAATTTTTAAATTATTAAGCCCTGAGGCACATATGTAACGTAAACGTACACATTGCACTGGCGCTAGGGAGTATACCCTTTAATGGTAATTAAAAGTTAATGAATTACTATTGCAAGACTTTGACTCTGGGTAAACTTAGCAAACTGGAACCAAATCTAAAATATTTGGGAAATGCAAAATGTAGTGAGTATTGAGATTTTTTATAAAAATCTTGAAACTTTCCTTAAATAATGTATTAAATTCATTTAAAAATATCTGTACACTGTTCAGGAAAGACTGGGCTCCTTACCTGGACTATATATTTTATAGTCAGGCCGGCACCTCAAGTATTTACCTTGTCAGTAATCTTAATTAATGGAAGAGATACTAAAATGTATAATTACATTAGTGTAGTAGCGAATTGTGCTTGATTCTTAGAATCCCTATTTACTGGGTACGGCAATCATTGTGGCAATGTGCAAGAGCGTGTACTACTAATCCCAATTCCCCGATGCGGTCAGCATAAGTCAATCAATTACAGTTAATTCTATTGGAAATCTATAAAAGAAAGTACATATAACTATTAGAGAGAAGACAATTTGCCTGTCAACCCCCATACCTTGTGCAATGTGTGGTGGGGAAGAAACGGGTAAGTGGGAGAAAAAATTGCCAATAAAAATCAAATGCGCTTAAAAATATGTATAAACTAAAATATATTGTTAGGTGTGGTAGGGACCTAACTGCTACTATTTACTCTGTGCTTTTAAATGACCAGATCCATACATTTATATTCAATCGTAAATTTACCTGACCAAATCAAATCAACTCCATCAGCCATATTTCAATCAGTATTTACAAATATTGGAGCAAATATATAAAAATTTAAATAATCCTGAGCATAATTAAGTAAAGTGCGTTGTAATTATGAAGCTTTTATTGTTCTCATGTTTCCTCGTTGTCGTTACTACTTGTATTTGACCCATACTTCTTTACAATTCATTTAGGTAAGGTCATGATTTGTTATTTTTTCATTCATATCCATATTCTGCTATTATTCACCCTTATATTAAAATTCTATGGTTATAATTAGTTAAAATGTTGTAGATTAAGTATATGTAAGTAAAGACAAATTTAAATACGGTTCAATCCGCAGCAACAATTCTGTATCAGCTTAAACTGTTTTTTTGTGTAATTATTTAGCAAAAACTTTAGTAGTACTAAAATGTTTGGAGATTCGTTCACTAAGTGCGGGTTCCTACATGTTAGATGCAAGTGAAGATCTGAAAAGTCGATTATGGATGATGTGCTGAGGTTTAATTAATTAGCAGGTAACACACAGCTAATGCAGACATTTTAGTTTTCAAAATCTAACTAACAAGAATATGTTCGACTTCTACCTCAATTAAATTAAATTAAAGAATTAGAATATTTTACAGGTCATATCCAAAATATTATAATTCACTGCCAAAACTATACTTGTTAATTTTAAGTTTTATAGATTCTGACCTCAACCACTAGTATTTGAACTCCATCCAATCAGCAAGGGTTTATGTGCATATTATATTTTTGCAATATTTACTTTGTTTTCCAGGTTCAACTTAAGCAATTTATTAAATAAAGCAAAGTGGATCCGTATAAATAGATGTGACCGTTACATTAATAATTTATTCTAAGATTCATACTTCTAGAAAGGGAACTTCCAATGATTCGTATATCCTCAGTAAATCATACAAACTAGTAAATTTATGAGATTATATAATTTCCAATCATTACCGCATATGAAACAAATAATTTAACTGTAGTTGGATTGCGTATTTTGTATTTTGCCAATTTTACCAATGCCAATGAGTGCTTTGGTGTCAAATACGAAACCTTATGGCTCCGGTACATCTCTAGTTGTAATGTAACACTTCTCACATCGGAGCTTCAACCGCCTAACCTTGCGACCAAATCAGATATTGTTGGGATGCTAATTGGCAAGACGCCTGCGTTTAAAACTAAAGTGTGTTGTAAGAGCAGCTCGGTTGGGTTTAGTAGCATGCGACTGACAGGAATGTCAAACTGACTACCAGGTGGTCATGAAAGTTCTTTAAATATTTACAGTTACATCCAATATTCGACGATAGCTGCCCGAGTGGTTCGAAGTGCTTTGAAGGCGGAGGGGAGAGTGGAGGCAGCCAAACGCGAGGAATGTTTAGTCAAATTGACGACTTGGAAGGATGAAAAGCCTCTCGTGCCAGGAGGAGCTTAGTTGAAAATCCTCAATTTATTCAAGAACTTTGCCGCCAGTTAGTCAATTAAACGGTTCAAATGTAAAATATTGGTGCATAGATGTTATAGCATGAATCAAAATAAATTCCCGTGAGTAGTTTGTGAAACACTTGGAACTTAATTCTTAGGTGGTTTAGGCAAATGTCAAGCGTTATGTTCTAAATCCGTATCTCATGGTTTCATCTTTCGGATTTTCCAATTTACATTTGCTATACAAGTCGGCCGCAAGCGCTAGTACAGAGGTATTGTTTGGTCGGACGGCCGGAGACAGATTTCCTTGATTCATTATCATCGTAGAGATATGGAACAATTTTAGCATTATCTTGTGTGTGGCATGATGTCTTTACTTGCAGGTTCATTTGCGGTTAACTCATTTTTATCTCCATTTTACCTGAGGAATATTGCCCGTGCATCTGTTTGGCAGTGTAAATGATTGGTCAGTTTCCGATTAGGTATTGCTTGGTCGGAGGCAGGAAGACAGAATTTCTCGAATTACTGTCATTGTAAAGATATGGGACAATTTTAAGATTATCATTTGTATATCATGGTGTCTTTTACGAGCTCATTTGAATTGAACTCATTTTTATCTGCATTCTATCTGAGTATGCTGGACGTGCGTGTTTTATTGTGTAAATGATTGCGATCAGCTTCGGTTTAAGTGCAATCCTCCATGCACTTGAATGCACTCATCACCACTTGAACTTGACTTGAGACATTTGTATTTTGTTCAGTGTGTGATTGCCCATCACACGCAAAGATGTGATGACATGTAATTTCTTTCCAGTTTGAAAGCATGTACTTTTCTGAAGAAACTAGTCTGACTTGAGTGGCCCGACCTGTCCGTCAATGGTTCTGGCATTTGGTGCGGTTAAGTGAGAGCGAAATTGGTGTGAAAGTTGCGTGAATTAATATTTTGCATCAGCTAGCACTTGACAAATTAGCAAAGTGGCAACGCGATAGCAATCAACCAACAATTATCACCTCAAACTGCCAAGATAATCGTGTCATTAAGCTCATATTGGGTTAGACTGCCATCAGACGACACCAAGAAACGAATTGAACTTGAAATTGAGAATGGCGACGCCTGGAAATGAAAAAAATCCTAGTCCAGTATTCCTACCTGAGGTAGGTTTGGTCGCTAAAATATTTGTATTTAATGACCTTTATGAGACTCCCTTGCAAGTGTAAGCTTGTTTGAAGAGAAGTGGACTTCTAGAAATATACTGTGCTTAAACCTTGAGCCGAGGGATGTAGTAGGTGTATGGCGCTTTACCCTATAATGTGCATAATTTTGAAAAAGTTGATAAATGTCGAGTTTTGGCGTAGCGCGTAGTTAGTTGTAAAGGTTTAAAATAACGGTTCCATTCCACATCGCACATTGATTTAACACCGCACCGCCCCGCAGCTTTCCACTTGAATTAGATCGCACATTCATTTACCAATAACTAATTCTTTTCTAAACTTCACAGGTGGTAACTAAGATATTGGAAAAGCTGACTGTGGAGGACCTCCTAAATTGTCGCTCCGTTTACCAAGAATGGAATAAAGAGTGTTTGCAACTCCTGAACACGAAATCCGGGGAAGTAAAAGTTCTTTATTCACAAGAGCCAGGGGAAATATCAAGATTTCGTCAATTTTATTAACAAGACTCGAGCACCGCATATATTGCCCTTCAAAATTTTCATTGAATTTGATGATGAAGTGAATTTCAATGCCATTGGACTAGACTTGGATTCTCTCATCCAAACCAGGGGTCCGGATAGTCCGGAATCAGTTGTATCACTCCAAGTAGGCATACGAAGCAATAGACTAAAGGACAAGGCTTTTATTTTGATTCTGAAAAATTTGTCCCCCAAGCTTCGGTCATTGAGTATAACTGTCGAGGCCGCTTTGGAGGGGGCTGAGGATGAGAATGTGAGTGGCCGAAGGTCTTCGTGCTGAACTAGATTTGATATTTTTGAAATTAAAGCAGTTAGATTGCACTCGCAGCTGCTCTCATGATTGGAATGAATGGGACTTCTATTCCGTTTTACTTGAAAGATGTCCGGAACTTCAGCAAGTTGGACTTGCCAGCCGTGGTAAATTGGACCAGTACAACGATCCTGTAATCAGAATTCCACTGCGAAACATGATTCACCTGGAACTCTCCGAACTAGCTGTTTGCATTCTACTTTACAATCAACTCGAAAACGTGGGTGGCAATGGTCAACCCATATCGGCACATCTGCCTGTCCTAGAAACCTTCATCTACGAATTGGCTGCAAACTACATCTCGGGTGACGTACGGGTAAGGAAAGTCCATAGAATTGCACTAGATGGAATTCTATCAACATTTTCCTCTTCACTCAAGAATTTATCTTGCGAAATGTTTCAAAGACGGGATGGCTCCCTCGTTGCATTCCTGGTAATGATGCCTGCCCTAGAAAGTCTGACATTCATGGCGAAGATTGAACCCAACAAAACTCTACCAGTCCAGTCTCCCTGAATGCAGAAAAATTCAACTTCACACCCGAATCTCTCCCAGCCCTGAAATGCGTAACTATACCAATCGGCGAATTTTGGGCAGGAGCATCCAGTAGCAAAAATTCGCAACGTAATCTGTAAAAACTTTGATATTTCAAATGTCTTGCGGAAATAATGGTCGTTACTTAACGGCGTATGATTTTGAAGGGGAGTTACTATCCATTAAAACGGCAAAATCCTCCTTGGTGGTCCTCCAAACGGACCATTTTTTGAAGAGTTAGTTTATTAATAATCATTACTAAGTCGCCTAGCATTTGATCCTTCTTAAGTTTTCTGATGTGGCAGGAATCCGGAAACTGACACTTTTAGGTCATTGTGGTTATGACCCGGTCTTGACTCCGGATTGTCTGGAGCAGCCACAGTCGCCTCAAACAGCACCAACGGTTAGATCATTTTACATGCCTTATATATATAGGGGGATAACATAATACACAATGATAACCAAAGGGGGTAAACAATAAGCTACAAGTAGCCTTGTATACCTACCTTGATGATAATAATTTATAACAAACAAGCTTGTTAATACTTTTATTTCCTGACTTTACATAGTACAGGGTGAAAAAAGGAGTACCCTGAGCTTATCGAGCATTGCTAAACATTTGCCAAATCTCCACACACTGGAAATCTCCCAGGACATTTCAAGCAAAAACGGCACAAGTAAAATTGGCATAGACTTAGATGCTTGGAACACAGCCTGTCAAATTGCTCGGGATATTGAAGAAACATATACAAATTGGGCAGTTCGTAATATAATATAATATGTATTATTTTCTTTATATTTATTCATACAATTTAATATCTCGTTGTTGTAATACATGATATATTTATATTCAAACATGTATCAAATTTAAGTTCCTTTATATGGTAATAGTAATAAATCCGGACAACCTGACCAAGTACATCTTGAAAAAAAAGCATACTATGACGCTGCAATTCCATATCTACTACAACATTACAATCTACTAGACATTCAGGTGATCGGGCTTATGGTTGGAGCAAGAGGAACTATTACAAATTTCTTCGAGGAGTTTCGCAAGAAATTTAAGCTCAATAGATCATTTTCTGACGAAGTTGCTCTGCTAGCAATCAAATGATCCGTTCAGATTCTACACCATCATCTCTATCCTACCTTTCTTCAATGAGTGACTCCCCCGTTTATCATTTTGAAGATGATCTTTAGTTTCAATCATTGAAAAATATTTTATATACATTTTTGTAACTGCATACTGTGTCGACCATCGGCAACCGTTAACTGTAACGGCAGTGCACTGACGAGGGAAGTACCCGTGCTGCAACTCTTGGATTTGGCTGAAACTTTGTCCACACGTTACCCTTGTGTAGAAACAATGTTCCACCAAGTGTCCGAT
>JAAXYW010000374.1:0-40204 GCA_036851895.1 Orthonychiurus folsomi | reverse complement strand
GGGGCGGGGCTTCTAAGCGGTCATTTACGGTAGCCTTGAAGAATATAATAAAATGCGAATATCATGTTTCACAAACGTCATGTGTCAAATTACAAAATAAACAAGTGCCAGGATACACATAAACTAATTTACTGAACCGAACGAATCAACGAATGTACAAACCACTCGCAATTTGTTGAGTACTGTTAATTCGGTTCTCTCCTTCGATCTTGTCGTTTGAATTATCCTCTACCTCTAACATTCACTGCATTTTAAAAACCAAGATAATGAGTTCCCCAGCACGAATAGAATTCTTCAAATTATTGGCACGATTCGTAAAATACACATTAGCTATTCCAATTTCCTGTGATTCTGAAACCGGACAAATTTCCTTCCTAAAATCAAATGCAACAATCATTGCTTACAAATTGATATTCATCATTTACATGGTTTGGCATTTGTTTCTGTACGAAGCACATCTGATATGGCAGTTCTCCCTTCCAACCAAAAGCTACGCCACAATTTGCACATTCTTCACGGGTGGTGCACTGAGCGTAGTTTATATAATCCTACAGTTCCTTTGGATTTTTAAACCTAATGAATGCATTACATTTGTCAATCATGTCATTCAGCACGCACAACGACAAGGTATTCGGATTTGGTCATTTTGCAACAATTCTTGAATTATCAAATTGATCCATTTATTGTTACAGACATTAGAGGATTGGAAATTAAGCGTACATTCTGGACAATTCCCGAAATGATAGTATTTAAAAGCCTTTTCATGTACTGCTTACTCCTGCCTGCCTTTGCGTTTGTCTTTGTTTACGACTTTGTGCTTGATCCTGTAAGGGTGCACCGTTTCACATTTCTATTCTCAAATCCTGTCTTTTCTCCACCGAAATTATTCGTCGCATTTGCCGCCTCTGTGAAATGTTACCAAGAACTAGTTAGTATCTTTTTCGGATCTTACATAGGATTAATTTACCTCGACATGGTTTGTCGAACCCAACAATTGTTCATGTGAGTTGGTTAAATTAATATATATGAAATGATTACGTATAATTCACAAGAAAAACAATTTACAAAATCATGCAGTGGAAACCAAAAAACTGGGAAACTAATTGTTTAATGAGAATGAAAATAATTAGTGGACAATGTTAATTTTTCAGGCCACTAAAAATTGGGAATTCGCTTGGAATGATGCCGTACCAACCAGACAAAGTACTCTTCATCTATAGATGTCTTCAAATTCTGAATATCGAATTTAATGGAGTAGTACGCGATCATTTGTTGCCGGGGTTAAAAATCATTTTTCTCTACAATGTTGTTATCTGCAATGTACTTACTATTCTGAATTCAGAAGGACTTGGTGTTTATGCTATTTTCTTAGTTGAGTCTAGCATTGCTATTCTGTGCATTCAATACCGTTTTGCTAAAGCACTTGGTAATATTTATGAATCATCTGTAGGATTTGTAAAGGCGTGGCGGAAAGTGAATTTAGCAGCCAGGGACAAAAAACTATTGAATAAGTATTTAAATTCCTGCCGCCCTTTGAAAATTAACACAAATTCCATGTTTTTCTGCCGCCGGATTGATTCTTTGCATTTAATTGGAAGGATTATTTGGCACACTGCGAAAATATTACTCATGTTGAGGAAAAAGTAAATCCTTCGGCCGTCTATTGTCAAAACAAGGGTGAAAGGAATTTGCCTAACATCAAATCAACTAAACCAATGCCCGATCCGGTTGTATAAAAACATTAAAGAGGAGAAAACAGCCACTAAAACCGTAATAAATGCAGAATGTAGCTGCTAATTGCGCTAATCCACCTGCTGTTGAGCACATGTCAGTCGTCTGGCATATATACTTGCATGCGCATTTGTAAAATTCAGGATGCCCGGTTTGGCGAAATCTGTATTTTTATCTATTCGAAATCTGTTGCCAACGAAAGAATCACCGTAATCACTGTAATGTCTCTTGGGTTATATTTTACAGAAAGAACCTGTTTTTGCAAGTAGTGTGGAAAAAATTCATTACTGGCATTTGTGTGCGTGCTGTCTGACTTTGCATAAAATATAATGAATGCATTGCAAAGCTTGGAGGAAAGAAGGCCCCTGCCTATATGGAGAGGACATTTTGGTAGCCCCTAGTAACGCTCAAAAATTGAACCAGTGGAAAACGCGGCAAATGACTAAAATGATAAAACATAGAGCAAAACCCAAACCATAGTTCAATGACCTCACAACGAGGGTTATGGACTGCGAAATCATACGCGGGAGCCATCTAGAGGCAGTTGTCACGAACCTGGAGCCAACTATTGTTTGTTCGAAATAAACAAAAATGTCCTCTCCATATGGGAAGGGAGGGGCTTATTTCCTCCAAGTTGCAAAGTAGAATAGAAAGCTGAAATCCTGGAACTTGTTAATGCGGTTTAAGTTCATTTGGTGATTTAAGTTCTTGGTTGAGGATTACTTAGTTAGGAGAAATCTGCGCATCCTGATTTTGATTTGTATAATAGCGTTTATTTTCGAATTAGACAGAAATTGCAAACTGACAGTTTTTCAAACAAAACAAATTTGTCCAGCTAAAAGTATGAGCAGTCCTAGTTTATCACAAACCCATTCAAGTCTTTTATATAAAAAATGAAATTCCAAATAGTTTGCATCAGTTGTGCTGCATGGCGTATTGCCAAATACAAATGGCCCCAGTCACATGGACATTTAGAGAACGAACGACCCCGACTTGAGGAATCTCCAAGCACTGGTCAACTTTGTCCAGCAAATGAGGCGGAATTCCAAACTTTTCATTTCTGAAAGCACAACCACAAATGTATAAAGTTACTAATATTAGTGACAAGTTCAAGGCTTGTGCATTTTTTAAATTTTGCATTACTGACCCCAGAAGTAAGACAGATTTCTTAGGAAACTTGTACTCGTTGAGTGGAATAGATTCCAGAGCTTGCTCGACGCCCAATATAGTGTATCCTTTCGAAGACTGTAGAGTAAGAAAAGTATCCAAATCTCTCACCGGAACCTGTATTTAAAAAAAGTAATTAATGCCGGATTTTACTAATTGTGAATTTATAGCAAGAGATTAAGAGGCTCACTTACTTCTAAAATATCAATCCAACTTTGCGCAGAAACACTTAAGTTTTTAAACTGTTGTTCTTCCATTGATTTTAATCCTGCTATAACATATCTTGAAACTCCGAAAATCTCACAGGATCGACAGAGGCCCCCCAAGTTTGGAGCTCTATCTATCAGACTTGCAACAACAACGAGACCTTCATCGGAATTTTTTCTCAACTGCAATTTCTCAGAAAAGTCAGAAATCTCAGGGGCGACAGATAGGAACTTCCAAGGATTAATTTTCTTTTGAAAATTACTACTTTCAGATGAGTCGTCAATTACTTGCCCAGTCATTTCTTCCCCCATTTCACGGCCATCGTCTGTCATAGTAAATTACACATTACATTACAACGTAATACTTTCAATTTTAGATGCGACAGCTTACCTGAAATAGCTTTCAAATGCCAAGCAAATTCCTCGTTTTCGGAATAAAGAAGTTTAATTTTGGAGTCGCAGTCAAAACCCGGTTTAAGCACACTTGGAACATGTGGAGCACGTTTAAATATTTCAATCAAGTGTTTCTCTTGAATCAATTCATCTGAAGCCATATCTGCCATCCTTGGCAAATAGATAAATATAACCTGCGTCGATGTAAAATAAATGTTGAACATGGAGGCAGAAATTTACAAATGTTTGGTTACTTGTGGTGTGATGGCAAAACTTACCTCGTACTTGTAATGGGTTTGAGCATTGAATATCTCAGTATAAAAATCCTTGTCAATGTTTTTCAAAATTTTTGAAACATTTCCAACCGGTTGAGGATGATTGGCACGCACATTTTCATAAATGATTTCAAATTTATCCAACACATTTTCCCGAAGACTTAGGTTTGAAACTGCGTTTTCGTAAACCCGGCGAAAACACACCTGTTATAAACGATAATTTAATGACTCAATGAGCCAATGCCAGAGTGCAACAAAGTATACATAAGTGGCGAATTTAGAAAGTACCCTTGCGTAGAGCCGAACCGTAAAATGTTGTCCCATAACAAGAGAACTCAGAAATCGTAAGGACTGATCCGTACAATCGACCAAAGTTTTGCAGTCCTCCAAATTTAGGCACAAATGCATACAGATTGTTGCAATGAAAGAACCAAATCCAACTCGTTTTTTGTAGCACTATAATTTACAAATGGTCTCTCTAACACGACGCGAAGGACAAGCAAAATAAATACACATTTTATTTTACTTACCTCCTGAGCTAAGTTGAAAAACATGGAATGGAGTTCTGAGAACCTCGTTAGACATCGAACAATTATCCACTCCATTAAGTATCTAGCACTAGGCTGCGGACTATCTCTCGTTAAAGATAGAACCAATCGCCTGGTGACTATTTCAGACAAATCCTGCGGCACAGAAAAAAAATACGTGATTAAGAGTGCATACCATATTGAAAATTTGGCAAACATCCTGCCAAATCCATTTTAGATAGTGCATAGTATCGACATTTCCCAGATGCTTCAAAAATTTTACCTTAGTAAACATTGGCTGTAAAACCAAAAGAGTTTGTGCTATTCGCTGCTTAATCCGATGCGTCGAAGAATTTCCAAAATATCTCTTCTTTTTGTCTGACTCGAAGTCGTTCTTATCTAACAGGTATTGAACAATGAAGCCAAGCGACTGTTCATGGTGTGATTCTGTTTGAAGTAAGTTGACAATTGAATGTATCCCAAGTACCCTGGTACGGGCGTTTGCGCTAAATACACTTTGAAACAAACATAAATATGAAATCCTACTTTTCTCTGTTTTGGCTTCAATAACATCAATATCAAGTTTCGTACAAATCGTAGCAATCCTCTTTGGTGTCGGCGCCGCAACGAAATGCATTGAGAACGGGATCCAACCCCAACATTGCAGAAGAATTCTTACTTTGGATGTATTCCCAGAGACCATAGAGTACTCTAAATTCAAAAACACAATTTTATACTTAATGAGTTCGATGCTTAATTAGTAAAACCGGGTTTCACTCACTTGATATGTTTTAACAGCGGCGGACCAAAGCAAAGGGCTTCTAAACAAATGTTAAGAAACTCCCTTTTCCTTGCAACTGCGTGTGGCTCAACTGTGGCGACTGCATTACATACAGCTTCCATGAATATTACTGAAATTCCAATAACTGTATCACTTTTGTCAAATATTTCTCGTGCGAACTAAGTATACAAAACATACAATCAGGATTAATGCAGGAATAAATAATTTTTGTGTGAGAATAAACAAATTTGTGTGTCTACCTTTTCCAGAACACCACGCCCAGAGAAATAAGTGTGCACAAGCACATTCTGGACAAACAGCCGAAAGCCGTCCCAGAATGCTTCCGTTTTCCGCATTTCAAACACGCGTTCCCATACTGGGATCAGTAGCCCGTCCACCATTTCACGCAACCTGAATTGCAGATAAGATTTATAGATTTACGTTATTTATAATCTGATTTATATTTGATTTACTTGACATCTTTGGGATCAATGTGAGGTAGACAGGCACCCAAAAATTCCAGCACGCACGTAATTCCTTGAGGTCCAACTAAATCCATTTCATCAATAATCGAGTTCAAAATGCTTGCATTGATCACATACAATGGCAGTGCTGAGTTATCAGTTTTCATGTTTCTTGCATTTTGGATTTTCTGATTCACTTGCAGAACACTTGACAAAGCAGACATTCTTGTCGCAATAAAATCCGCTCGAAAACTATCACTGCAAACTCGGTAATTTGAACTAATTGTACGATCAAATAAATTCGAAAACGTGTACAAAGCAATTGAAGCCGGAAACTCGATTATATTTGATTCAGTATGAGAGTTGAGAAATCGGGCAATAACCCCACAAAACGCCAAAAGTTCAAAATCATTTTGAATGTTTTCGCCAAGCCGATTGAATTGAGAATCCAAAACGTGAGAAGCGTGAGAGATTATTCCAAGTAAATCGTTCTTTGTGTCTGAAATTGCTGAGAATGCCGCAATTTGATGCAAAACCGCCTGATTAAGGTGAAAATTTGGGTGAAACTTCAGAGAGAATTTGTCTCTTTCAATGAAATCGGATTCAGACTTCCAAAAATGAAGCGCCTGTCGCATTTCCTGCACGAAGAATTCGGAAAGATTTTTGGAGTGCAGATGACAATCCAGAAAATCTACTCGTGCTTGAATGAATGAATTCCGCATATCTGGATTTAAAAACTCCTCATTTGGAGCTGGGCGAACTGAACTCTTACTTAAGAAAGCCAAACGGTAAACTCCAAGTACTTGCCTAGAACTGAAAGAACTTAAATGAGAAAGCCGAATTTCTTGACTCCGGAGCCTTTCTTGGAAATCAGAGAGAGAATTTGTGCTACAAATCACAAACATATCGAGGGAACCCAGAAAACTGACAATTTCCAGTGCTGCCTTGCTTGTAAAATCAAAATATTCTGTGGCTACGCACTTTTCTAATTTGCAAAATATAGCTACGAATAGTTTCTGAGTTTGTAGGCGAAGAAACTTGTCCAGAGCAGAGATTCCCTTTTGCAGAAATCGCGTAATTAAAGAGAGGTCTTCAACAAAGGCAATGCCATCCGAAACAGGGTTCTTGACATCCAAAATTCCATAATTCAAGCTCAAAGCAAAGAAAAATACAGCAGGTGGGCTGAGTCCGACGTCAAATTTGTTCATAAATGACATTACACTGTCCAGCATTAAAGTGAAACTGTTGTCAAATATCTGAGTCAAACATACTCCCAACTTCTTCGCATTATCAAAGAATGCACCCGCATCTGGAAAAATCCACCCGACACTCTCCTTAAGAATTGGAAGCACTGTTTCACACAAGAAGTCGCTGAACAATTTCTTCAAAATTGGATTTCCGGGCACAAAATTAATTCCGGCCTCTAACCAATTAACGACACCTTCCCTTGCAATGTGACGATTGTCGTGGTGAATCATTCTTGAGAGGATCACAAAATACCACTGGAATTTGGACAACTCTCCAGAAGAGCAGAATGCTTTGAATGTTTGCAATTTGGGAAGCAGAGGTTTGATGATATGAATTTGCTTTTCATCCAAAATTTCATAGAAGTCAAAAAAGTCAGCCCAAAATTTTCTCACACCTTCCTCGTGGAGCCAGAAAATATTGTTCAAAATTATATTCTGGTGTGGTTCCGGCTTGGCACTGTTTTTCGACATTTCACATGTCAACCACTGCAGGACAAAAAGCGATTCCTTCCTTTCCATTGAAGATTTCGCAAGAAGTCCAGCCCTGAGTCTTGAAATGATTTGCTGACAATTTGCAATTTGGATTTTAGTACTTGGTTTAGCAAATTGTGCTAAAACTCCAAGGAATGTAGTCGTATTTTCAGAGTGTGCAGTCTCTGACAGCCAATTCATAAATGTATGTGCAAATTCCTCCTCAAATTCACTACCACAAAACAATTTAAATAAAATTCGAAGCAGAGACCCAAATTCTCTAGAACTGCGGATATCCATTGAAGCAATTTGATATTCCGGGGTTTCCATAATTGGTTTAAGAGTTGAGTTCGCAAGATTTTTGGGACACAACGACGTTAGAAAAATGCATAATTGTGAAAGGGTAAAGATGACATTTTGATAGATCGAAAAATTTGATTTGTTTGTCAGTGCATTTTTAGTTCCGGCGAATTGAATCAGCGCCAATGTCAATCGTGTAAAAATTAACCCATCGTCTGCATTGACTGATCCAAGCGCCAGCGCTGAACTGTTACACAACTGAAGCTTTTGTGAAATCAATTCACAAATTTCAACTAAAATTTCAGAATACACAATCGTATCCACGATTTCTAGACTACCTGCTTCCGTTTTCCACTGCTCGATAATCTGAACGGCTATTTCAGATAAACTCTGCACAACTCGCCAATCAGCTTCGCCGTCGAAAATCTTTTTCACATTTCTTAAATCCTTTCTAAATTTTGGGAGAGTGGGATACAGTAGACACGACGGAGTTCTATCTGCGGATCTCGCATTAACTTGGGTAGATTCAATTTCTTCTTGTCGCTGGTTAAATACCACCACAATCGAATCTAGTTTGTCAGTAATTTTTGACAGTAAAATTTCCAAATTACGATTGACGTTTTGTGGCTGGGATTTAGTTTCAGTCAAAGTCTCACTTTCATGTTGATTTACATCTTCGCCGTCACCACCTCTTAAACCCAAAATACCAAATTCCTCCATACCGTCTGCCATGTCACCGAAATTTAAAAATCTACAAACTTACAAAGCCAGAATTGTGAAAAACTTCTCAAAAACTCAAACAAAAACTTTTGTACAGGTTTTTAGCTGCACAAAACTAAATCTGCTCTGAAAGCCGGCAAAGCATGGAGTTTTAACCGCGCGCCGCAGCATGTGTTGTAAATGCACGTGTTCTCCAATTTCATTTCCACCACGGCACAACAGTAACGGTGGTGGTGGGAATCCAATTAAAATTAATTACAGCCAATTTACTTCAGTCTAGGCTAGGTATACACTACACTGAAATGCACAGCAACACTCATAGTTATTGGGAAGCATAGTTTTTGTTTCAATCTATTTTTAACCAATAGAACAGCTGAGTGTTAAATCGGGCTATTTAATTATATAACATCAAGAGAATTCGGCGTACATTAAAACCAAATTAATAGAAGGATTAACAGCAGCGGATCAAGGAGAACAGTTTTTGACCTGAAAATACAAAATGTGGAAAACCGAAAGGTAAGCTAAATTTACGAGGCGGATTTTTGTACATTCTATTGCAAAGAGAAGATCAGATGCAAATAATTGTCTGTTGAATTTGTTTGTTTTAGTGTTTTAAAGGTAATTACCATCTTTTGAATGCATTTGTTTGGAGAGGATCTTATTTGTGATGAGGCAAACGAAGAAGGTTCTGGTTCAGCAGCCAAAAATGTCATAATGGACGAACAAGATCCGACGAATGACGAAGGTCAAGGGTCGAATCGACGCTTTGCCAATCGTCGCCATTCCGATTCCGAACCTGACGAGGAATGGAGCACACCATTGGCCAAAATCTCCAGATTAGTATTTGATCATGAGAGTTGGTTGAATGCTAAAGAAATTTTGGAGGTGCCGAGTGCGGCTTGCCGAAAAGTGGGGGATGAAGTGAGTTGATATTCATTCACTATTTACTTTCTGTAGGAATGGATGTCCATCTCAGCACATACTATGTGATCACTTTTTTGTGTTTTTATTATATAAATTATTTTAATGAATAATAATTTAATGAATTCAGGCCCGCAGTTTGGCAGCTAGACACATAATTGACCGACTCCGCGAGAAAGAGTATCTGGAAAAAATTCAGAAAGTAGCTCCACGACTTCGTTCAGCGGTTGAATTACTATCGAAACCAGATGCTGATTATGTGTACCCACCTTTTCGATTTGTGGTGAATCAGTTGAGAGAGCGGCATCCAGAGATATATACTTCAGTTGTTAGAAATGTAAGTTTATTTTAATAATGATTATGCCTTGATCGTAAATAGTGACGTTTTCATTAAATTCTATAATCCCAGGTGGGTTTGCGAATCCCTTACGATATGAAACCAAAAACAATGTTGGTCTCAATGGCAAAATTTGTGGTTGAAAATCCGAAAGGAGAGACAACACTGGATTGGGGGAAATTTACTGCGTTGCTTGGACTGTGTGGTGCTTTGGCAATCGACTCTGTTGAGGCAAATTACTCAGAGGGTGTAGCAGAAATTGTGGACACATTTGGATTAATTGTTGAACAAGTTATGGGGGAATGGATTTTGTCTGACAAAAGTGGCGGAGGATGGGATGGATTCATTCGAGCAAATCACTACGATCCAATCCTTTCTCCCATCCCAAGAACAATGATAATTCTAATTGTAGGATTTTTATTCCTTCTGTTAATTGCAAGGTTTGTATATAGCACTTGGGCTTTGTTTATGTTTGTCCCGAGTGGAGAAAGGGACTTCTGGGGAAAATGGGGAAATGTGTACCCAACACGATATTGTAGTACGCTAGACTCCCCCGAATCAACTAATGGAGTGTGCAATAGACCGATAACCCCAGTTGAGTTTCTCTACATGGCTTATGCCGATTCTTAAACAGTTTTTTTTTAAGATTAGGTTAAGCGAATGGAATTCGCTCAATTCTGGAATCGAGTAGAGGTTTGTGAATAATATTATTTATTTTATTAACATTACGCAAATTACAGACGCAGACGTTAAAGCTTTAGTGGGGAATTAGACGCGAAAGAAACGAAATAAATCACTTTTACAATGATGATTGTGGATTTATTACTTTGCTGTACATTCGCATGTCGGTAACAATTACAAAACTAATTTCTTTTCGCTTGGTCCCCATTTCTGGAACTATATGGGGAGTTACTCTATTTATTTCTGTCTTAATACATGTGCTGGCTCTGTCATGACTCATCCCCAAAGATGATGGAATGATAATCAATCGGTAACTTCCGGCTGATCTTGACACACGACATACAGTCCTCCAGCTTTCTCTTTTGCAATTTCTCCAGCTCTTTTTGCCTTTTCCTTGATCCGCCCCTTAGTTTCTCCAAATTTTGTGGACAGTTGACCTTTTCCAGTTTCTGCTGGAACCGTTGGGGAATCGGCGCTGGGATACAAATTCTGCATGACATAGATGTATCCTTGTGTGGCCTTTATACAGTTTTTACGGAAGCGTTCAATCCCCCAACTTTCTATTGCTCTTCTCAATCCGTAAACCTGGGAGGTTACCCAAGCCGTGCGATCGGCCAAAGTCTGATTTAAATGGACATCGCTCGGTTTGTAAATAACAAGTTCTGTGATACTCTACAAAAATAAACACAATAGAATTAGTTTCCACAATTCCCTATCCAGCTGTAGAGCTGTATCAAACAGGTAGTTATATACTGACCATAAGCCTGTTGAAACCGATATTTCTTGTGTATGTTGTAATGGTTTGATCATCTGGGTTTACATAGGATTCCTCAATGATGGATACAATTGCTGACTTTACCAAATGCTTTCCCCATCCTGGCGGCTGCTGTGTTTTTGTCAGGATTCGCTTCGTATACAAATGATTCCCCCTTATTTCACGGCAAACTGTGTCTTCAGATAGTACATGGCCGCTAAACCAAATATTTAAAAGAAAAAAGTCATCTAACCGAACTTGTAAATGTTGTCGGCGTAGTTGTATTATTTGTTCTCACCTGTGCGGATTAGGATAACGTTTCCAAAATGCTTTTGCTAACTGATCCCAGGAGTAGTTAAACAGGGACTGAATTTCCAACTGTTTTACCATCTCGTCACTATATTATTATCCACTTGTTGTAAGCTGGAATGCGTGGGATTTCTTATTGTGTACAATACAATTTTCTCCAGTTTTGTTGGATCCGGTAGAGCGGAAAAGGTAGTTAGTTTCTCTTCCCAAATCTGGAATTACAAATATTTATGACTCAATACTTTTGTATTTCAACATAGTAAATAGTAATAGCTATTTTGTCAAATCGTCTGGCTAAGTAGCCACTCCGAATCCCAAGGTCATTGGAGAAAACGTGTCAAGGGTTTCAAGGGCTGTCAAAGATGATAGTACTGGCAACGTCATTAATGTTAAAATATTTACTTACGGGACGGGGTGACCAAGCGCACTACAAAAGCAGGACTTTTGAACTGGAGTTTCAAGTTTTTCAAATTTTACAAAATAAGTTTTGACCGGTTCGGGGTTTTTAATTTTTTGAGTTTAGTTTGCATGTCATGCATTTATAATTTGTCCTATGATAAACTACTGATTAATTACTTTCCCTTGCCTTCAAGTTGTCGAATTTAAGCTGTGTGTTGTTTCGAGAAACAACAACCTTCCCAGCCGACCGATCGAGCAGTTACCTTTCAGCCTCGGATCCGAAGGCTATGTTGAGAATTGGAATGACAATAATGGTTTCCAAATACGGGCAACTAACTGGGTAAGCGCAAGTATGATTAAGAAGGGTCAGGTCAAGGGTCAAGGTAAGTTAGTCGAAAGTGGGCTAAATATTACGCAAGGGTACTTGGCTGATTTTGAACTTTGGACTGCACGTTGTATTTGGCTCTGGAATAAGCGCAATGTTTATATTTCCGCATGTTGAGAGCATCGAGTGAAACTGAAACTTGTTTTTGCATATGCATAACACAGAAGGTAGGATTGATTGTATCTAAAAGCTAGCATGGCAAAAAAAGTAGCAGTGCAAATGGCAAATCGGGTTTGTGCTTTTACGTTTTAAGAAAATGTAGGCATATGTACGTCAAACATTCACTGGTTTTCCTAAAATTCAATAACCACCTAAGTTAGGAAGAGTTGTTCCTATCAAATTGACTAATTAGCGTGCAATTAAAAGCTCAATGCAAATGCACTGCAATGGCATGCTTTGTACAAATATTGGCGACATGACATGGCCAATGCGAAATTAATGTGTAGTCCTTAATATAATTAATCACCAATCGCTGTGGCCAAATGTGAGTTTCGATAAAGTTAGAGGAAAACAACACGTACCTTAATACTATTCAATGCAGAAAAATAATTAACTAACAGTAATCTTTATCGACGCTCTTAATGGAAATTAATTTAACCCCCTTAATTTTTAATCAAGGCAAACAGGAAATTAACGGAAATTCCCAAGCTTGGACTGAAAATTGGGTCAAAAGAATTGAAAGGCTTCCTTGCCCAGATTAGCAGAAAAATGTTATAAGTAGGTAGCAACAGGACTTTGTTTAGCTAGCAAATTCATTTCATTTTGTCATTCAGAGTGTCGACTCAAATCTCCAAAGTAAAAAATGAAAGCATTTATTGTGTTTGCCTCTGTTCTGGTGCTAAGTCTTATGCACGGAGCCAATGCAGACGAGACAACACAGCGATGTAAGTTTCTGGGAAAGGGTTAAATAAACAAAATTAATTTCACTTTCCAATAAACCAAATGGTTGTAATTGTAAAGCATTCGATGAGGTACGAGTATGTCTGAAGGACTTGAGCAAAATCAATGATGATAACAAGAAAAGTGAAGATATTTTAGAGGAAGCCCTTTTCGAAAATCTTTACAGAGCCCTGGCTTGTGTAGAAGTCTTGTCCGATCTGGAAAAGATGGAAATAACAGCATCTCAAGAAAAAGAACTCCAGGACTGGCAAGAACAAATGGAAAAAGATGAAAAAGTTGAAGAAGGCAAGTGACAAGAACAACTTGACATCAGTTGATAATAAGTTTTTCCTAGAAACTGTAATATTCTAATAAACGAATTAAAGGAATTTCAGATTCACAATATTACATTTCTCCTAAATTGAATTTTGCAATCTCTAATTTTCTGATCTGGGTAAAAGGCATGCATTAGAGGACATCTTACCAATAAATTCAATTACGGTTACTGACTATGTCCTCTAATATCGTCAAATCAATACAATACCAAATACCACTAAATCGAAATCATTTCATCATCCGCAAATTTATCGCACTACGTACAACACAGTACAGCTTACCATCGTCGTGCACATAACGAGCTCATAAGCCCGAGCCAAGCCTAATACTAATTGTTGGTGTAGAAAAAAATTAGACAAGTTCAAATGACGTTGAATTGATTCATGCTTAGGCTTATAACATGCTGATCATAATTGGTAACTGCTTGCTCTCTTATATTGAAAAGTAAAAGTGGAACATTGAAGATGGACGAGTATTCCCGTGCGTGCGTGATGTGTTAGTTCCACCAATTTGGTAAAACAATGGTTTCAATACTTTCAATAAAATGATAGTACCTGAATTAGCTGTTTGCAGCAGAACTCGTATCGGTAAGGGGGAAGGCCAAATTTTATTATAGTCATTTGTGATTCTTGCTCTAGTGCAATTAGTTAGAAATACAAAAGCAAGGAATGCATATCTGCATCAAACGATTTTGCCACAAATTAAGCAAATTAGGCAAAAATTGACCTGGCCAATTAAGGTCATGCGATAACCGCGAGCATGCGGAGTTCAGGTTCAGTTAGATTTAGATTGAACTAAATTAACTGTTACTAGGAAATGATAATGAAATACATTCCCCATGTACTTATGCGTACATTTAGTACCAATACATAGTCGAGCTTTATTTTAACGTAAGAAGACACACCGAATAAGCTGACAACACAAGGCATAAAATCTTCACTTTCCTGAAATCCAGTTTCTTTTCAAATACAAACATGAAACATCTCATAGGAATTATGGCCATGTTGTTTACACTCCAAGTAGTCGTCGGACGCTCTTCATTTAAACGAGGTAATTATTTGCTCGTCTTGGCACAATTATTGGAAGGATAAATAATATTTATGTGCTCATTGCTAGAATTGGCGGCATCAAATTTTGAAGAGGTGCGAAAGTGTATGACAGACCTGCTTCGCATCAACAAAGAAAATATGGCGAAGAGTGAGGAGTCAGACCTTTTTGACTTTTCAGGAAACTCGAAAAGAGCTGACGAATGCGGTGACGTTTTCGAAAATATGTCAGACGATTTGAGCTCGGCAGAAATAAAGGAATTAAACGATTGGCTTGAAGGTATCGAGAAAGAGAATTATAAGGAGGCACAACCAGCTCAGAACAGAACTTAGAGTTCAAGTTTCAAGAATATGATGAAATTGTAATGCTCCTCAGACACTCTTACTAATAATGGCACGCCAATTAAATCATTATATGAAAAAACTTGTAAGTGCGTTGTACAAACCTACTTAATAGCAATATTCATATCTTCCCTGTCTATTATCAAGTTTGCATTTTGCCAGTTGCTCTTATATGAGTCATTATGCTAGTTGCGCATGTACAGCACATTGCTGATTTAGAATACTGTTAACGCAACTCTTGATTCAAGGTTGATTTCAGTTGCCCATAGATAGTTTCGACGTGATTCGATTCGAATGGACTAGAGTAAATTGTGGCAGTGACAGCACCGTCAGGTGCATAAATTCGGTTGGTGCTATGCTAGCTCTGCCTGAAAATGCCAAAATTCTGAAAATAATCCAATCCCGTTTCATTTAGAAGGATTCGCAGTTTAGTACAAACAATAAATAAAATAACATTTGAAGTTTAACAAGCACTGTCTGTCCGCAACTAAATCATTTTCGGCTCATTTATACGCACACATCATTACGCAGGTTAGGTAACCTAGTCCCACGTCTCCTCTTCATAAACGTTGTTAGCTGGTGGGAGCAAATCAAGTGCTTCTGAGGATACGTCAGGCTCAGAGTCTGATGATGACATGTCTACAGGTTCTTCTGGAACTGGTAATACTGCCCATGACTCTGGATCCCCATTCTCGTTCGCACCGCGCAAGATATTGTAGCCAGCATTCTCCAGAACAGTGCTGAAATTACAACATGCATTTAACAAAACAGGTTCACACTTGGCTTAGTTTTAGCTAGTTGTGGCAACATTAAACTTTAAACCCGTAATGAAAACCAATTGTGCCATATTCTCCGAGATTAAATCAAAAAAATGCTGTAATAAAAAATTCACTAACGCTATATATTCCAAACTGGCGCCTTTGGGCATTCCATGGATACCCATGACTGATGAGATTGCACATCTTATTTCCGTTCTGTTATCTTCAATATAATCGTAAATTCTAGCGGGAGGAAACAACCAAACAGAAACATAAATCTTGAACTCTCTGACGATCCTTTCATCCACTGGAGACGGGTCAAAGTAGAAAGGATAGTCAACTTCCGCTACTAATTTGTACGACTTCTCTTGAATGATTTCTGGAAAATAAAATACGAATAAAATTAAATAATTATTATTTTAACGTTTCCGGAAATATCTCACCACGGTAATCTCCTTGCTCTTGACTAGGTTCTGCTACTGCACTTCTACGAAATATTGCAAGTTGGGAAACACATCCCAAGTTAACAGTAGCTGGAGGTCCTTCACCAACTCCTTCAACACTGTACTGGTAAGACGGATGGAGGGAACAAACTGATTTGCACCAATTGTCAAATTCACTGCGTGTCCACTCAAAGCGGTGATCCCAGTGTCGAAATTTGCCAGGAGGCAAGTCAAAACAAACGTTGAATTCGGAGTTTGGAGTGGTTACAATGACTAAGGGTGGTTTAATAACACCAAAAATGCTTTCCACAAACCCAACTAAAATGTCAGGGTCAAGGTGTTCTACAATTTCAATAGCCAAAACTGCTGACACAGACTTGAGAACGTCAGGATCAACTTTGGTCACACAACCAGCATACGCCTCTACACGGAGAGGAGTTTCTCTCTTTATAAGATAATCTATTAGCAGCGGTTGAATTTTTCTTGAACTCTGCGGAAAGAAATGCAAATCTTAGTTAACTAGACACCTGACCTGAATTAACTCGTGCAAAACTCCAAACTTATTTCTTATTTCTAATTTCGGAATTACCTGCTTCAGTAAGTCCTCATCCAAATCCAAATAAATTAATTTTTCCACCCCTTCCAATTTACTTAAATAAACATGCATCGAAAATTCGGCACATCCAACTTCCAGTATTGTCTTGCTAGGATCCTTGATCATCGGAATCATTTCTTTCAAAATGTTGTTTACTCGGCAATACCTTTGAATGTATATTGGAGGTGAAAACTGCATTGATGGAGACTCTTCCATTTCGTCCTTCTNGAAAACTGCATTGATGGAGACTCTTCCGTTTCGTCCTTCTTCTTTACGGGTGACTGATTTTCAATTGGAATATCTGAACTCACCTTATCTGCCATATCTTCAGATTGTTCAAATTTGCTTTCCCCCACGTGTAAATTCTCAATATCTAGAAAAAGAATCAAAACAGCTGAAAACCGATAACTTTGTTATAAGAAAAATAAGTGAATACTTCTGCTCAGCTCGAATTATCGATAAGGGATTGTGTGCTATTTTTGTAGCCCACATTTCATGGCATAATGTGAAAAGTCGCTTGTGCCAGCGTAGTGGGTAGTACCCGGTGCGGGGTCACATTGTCAAGTTGAAAGTTTTGTTTTTAACAGCAACTTACTAGGTTCCATTTATTGCCCGTTCTAGCTTCAAATGCTTGAGAACCTTTTTACTAATCGTAAGCCAAGGTTTGTCACTGGCACTTTGTCAACTTTCCAAGAGTCTTGTTCTTAGGGTCTTGCTTGCACATTTATATTTTAAATCCCAATTGCATTACGTCTGTGTGTGTGGGTCTAAATAAATATGTTTATAAATATTGACTACCTTAAATTTTGACCTCTTGGCGCTGCTGCTCGTCAGACAGAGATCCTAAGGAGATCCTCTATGCGCTAGAAATTATCGTACCGCATTGCCCGGCAAAGTGGCCTTTTACAGAACTTTTTATCTTTCCAATATTAAAAAGAACAATGTAACAAGTTCGGCATGATTCACAGAAATCAGGATTGGGCAGTCGCGATTATTGCCTTTTAGACTGCACAGTTTCAACAGAAAATCACCAGCACTTTTGTGTGTAAGCTTAAATTTTGCATTATTTTACCCGATCCTTAGTCAATCTATGTTCAGCCATTTTGAGGTCTTATTTTGTTTACCAGTTAGTTGTGCCGGTACGGTCAACTCCTGTGGGAATAATGGGCTACCCGACAATTGGAGAATGGGATTGGGATGCAGACATCGAAATAGCTGACAATATTTATATTTTTCTCGTCGCAACATCCATTTTACCGGTCGTACTATTCTTCTCTCTCTGGTCTTGGCTTGGATGGAAATTGTTTGTCAATAACTAGTCAAGAAGCGATATCAGGAACGGATATGCTATTTGAAGAATATTTCTAAGTTTTATTGGAGAATTTCACATATCACGAACAGTAAGTAAACAGAAATAAACGTTTTGAGATTTAATGATACAGATTCTTTTTCTAAATGCTGAGTATGTTCGATTACTTCGTAAATGCAAATTTTGTATCGGTTAGGTCAGGCAGTAGACATCGCGAACGCTTAACTTGCATTACAGTGCTTCATTTTATCACATGTGCTGGGGCCGTGTTCTTTCTGACAATATTTGATAATTTGACTTAGAATTAATTAACTGTCGAATATTGTCAGTTCTTCCAGTCGCAGCCTTCCCTTATGGCTTTCAACGCGGTATCTGGCCAAATCCTTTCTTGTGACCATTCCAACGACCTGTAAATCAAGTATTGTAATGGAAAAGTTCTACCTGTGAATTTAGCAATGTAATTACGGTGAAGTACGCACCTCATTCAGATCATTAACAATGACCAAATGCCGAAGCCCCAATCCTCTGAATAGGCGGAAAAGTCTTGGCATTGATGCATTCTAATCAGTCAGAATATTTAAACATACAAAAGAAAATCAGGGCATGTAAATTTTCGGAAAACACATATAACTTACATGTTGAGCAGTGTAGGACGCTGCATTCATAATAGGCCGAAGGTCTACCGTAAAATGCCGCTCTTCTTCAGAGGTGTGAACTTGCTGTTAAATTATAAATTTATGTTATTGAGTGTAAATCACCAAAACTAACATTACTATGTTACCTGAATTGTTGGATAACGTGGATAAGCGTCTCTGAAATACTTTAAAATGTCACCACGAGTACTCCAATTTTCGGCTGTTTCGTTAAAAAGCTTGTGTTGAAGCATGACAATCAGTTGCGAACGAAGAATAATTCCTCGAAATGTGCCGTGATTTCTCTGTCACATTCGTATTATGTCTTAATCACATGGCCAAAAATTCAGTCAACCTAAAATTAAACTTACTCGATCAGATGAGGTCGGTGGATCCACAACTGGAAATCCGTTGTGAGTCTCGGATGAGAGAACATCAATAACGTTAGCGACTGTCTCGGTACAATTGAACGTTACAACAGGACAGCTCATGACTTCTGTAGCATATATATTATGGGAAAGTGGTGGTGGCTGCCAGGGAAGAATTGGAACTCCCATCAATCTAATATGCGTATCGTATATTCCCTGGAGAAAAAATCATTCGTCAAATCAATGTGGGTCAGCAACTTTTCCCGTATTACGTAGTCGTAAAAATACCTCATTGAATAAATCGCCAATCCATTTCGACATCATTAGAGTTATCATAAGTGGTAGGCCTAGTGTTAAATTTCCAGTAGCCTCAATCAAAATCACTGTCAAGCTAATCGTCATTCTAACAACACCTCCTAATTGTGCTGCAGCTCCGATGAGAGCGTACTTCCCTGGATCAACCCAACTCTTAAAAGCAAATATAAGAAACTACACTTTGCTTCAACTTAAAGTGAACATATCAAAAGGGTTTTGATCACGTACCGCAGCTGGAAAGGAATATTCCATTGCATTTCCGACAGCTCTCCCCCATGCCGCACCGGTTAATAATGACGGAATAAACAACCCACTGGAAACGCTGAGGCCATATGTCCAAACTGACAATATAAAATACAACACAAAAAACAGGAGCACACTCGACAGCTTGTGGGATCCTGAGGCAATGAAACAGAAATCGTATAGTCCTAACGGCTCACTCTTTCATGTTGTAATGTAATGACTCACCTGGAGGATCGTGGAAAAAAGAACGGACCGAGCTTTCAGGCGTTTGGAACCTGGTTGGGAGTTCAAATTAGGTCAAATTTTGCGAACACAAATATGACACAAACAAATCCAAATATAATCTTTACCACAAAGCTCCCAGAGCTGAGTATTCTCCGTCAGCACAAAACATTTGTATGGGAAACTTGGTGGGATCGTCACCCAATGGTTTGCAATCGTTCAGAAAATAAATCATGGCAAAACCAACTGTGGCAGTGCAAGCAGCAACCATTATTGCTTCCAAGACTTTTGCCCAACTTCTATAAATATGTCTAAATAAGCGGGCAAAGGGATTAAAAGTTTAGCCAAATTCATGGTGAATTGATTTTCATTACGAGTTTGCCTACCGCATTCGAAACACAGTCAATTTGTAATTGATAAAATTAAAAAGCGCACCAAGCAGTCCACCGGCTACGCCCATCAAAAGAAAGACAGGTATTTCCACGAAATCATAATTTGTATTGTCAAACTTTCCAAAATTTAGCAATCCGGCATAGTTTAGTTGACCTACGCATACATCCACATCCAAATTGGAATCATATTTACCATTAAGATAAAATGGGTATGAATCCTATGAACAGTAGAAAGTCCGAAGTTCACCTGGTCTTCCATGATATGCACTGAGAACAACGTTCAATGTAAAAGTCGAAATCATTGACCCAAAAAATATTCTCCAAGTTAAACTTTGATTCCAGAAACTTGCTCCTTCCTCCAAACTGAAGAGAACGCCGCCTGTCAAAATAGTCGGACAAGTAAATTTATAAAATTATTTACTATGAGATATCTACCAACTAAAAAACGACCAATAAATTGACCCACCAAGTGGGCTGCCAAATGCAGCAGCAACTCCAGCAGCAGCACCCCCGGATACAAAATCTCGTTTTTCGTGATCCTCTCGGAAGTACTTAAAAAAGTTAAAATCCCTTCGAAACGTAGTACTTTTGCCTTGAGACATTCCAGCGGCGACAACTGCCCCAGAGTGTATCATCGGTCTACAGGCCAAACACACAAAAATATAATTAATATAATACTCCACTTAGGGAGAAAACAAACCAAAATATGGCTAACAAACCCTTCCTGAAAAACAAGGAATAAAATTATTAGTTTCATCCAACAACAGCTAGATTCATTCACCCAGACGTAAATATTTCAGAATTTACCTTCCCGACTGCTAGACCTCCAACTACGGAAGTGATGACTCCAATAACCTTAATTACAAGGGTTTTGATTCGCACAATACGAGGGACTTTCACCCCGTTCAGGTAGCATTTGACTTGAGGAATACCACTTCCTGCAGCCACTGGCTGAAATGTGAATATTGTTTATTCCTTCATAAATAGAAAATGGTATTCGGTGAAGAACCACACGCCATACCTCGATATAAGCGACCAAAAGCGAACCAATTGTTACAGGCACTACGTTCCATGCTACCCACACCAAAAATGGAATATGAAGACAGTCGTCAATAATGCACTGGTCTGATAAATTTCTCAAATTCGAATATTTAATATTCGAAATTTCTTCTATGGATATATCAATGAAACAGGCGATCAGGGCAGTCGCCATTCCAATAAAAACCATGATGACCCATCTGCAATTGATATTTCATTACAATTGACCGCGCCTCAATATCAGATTCTATATTCTAATTTCAGGCATGTCTTACCTGTATAAATCCTTCCTTCGAACAAACTGAAAGCCTTTGGTCCGCTCTTCGTCCACAAGCAGTGTATTTTCGCATATGTCATAATCCAAACTCTAGTTAAAATGTGGATTTTAGAACTTTTGAAAAAATTATTCAAAGTAAATGTTGGGTAATACTTCAAACTTTGATGACAACAAACGAAGATTTCCAGGTTGGACTTTGGTAACCGTGACCCTTTCGCTGTTGTCTGGGTCCGTTGCAGATATGCTTACACTCTCATAACTTGCCCCGTTAATTCCATCCGGATCATCAACAATATCCCCACCCCCACCATCCTAAATAAGCTCAATCACATTTATGGAGATTTGGAGAAAAGAATTCAACAGTTAGAAAAATTCAATAATGTAATTTCCAACTGTCTTACATTTATTTGAATTGGCTGAGGATTTCTAGTCCGACTAGCCCTTCTGAGTCGAGTTCCAGGCAGTAGTGGCTCTCCTTCTTGTTCTGGAGCAGGGTTGACATGACTGATGACGTTTTCGACTATTGTGTCCATTAATGTGAATTCGGTCGAAACTTCCAGCAGTTATTGGGCAGGTGAGTCATACGTATTCCACACATAAAATGCGCCCTGAATATATTGCAGAAAAGTTGCTTATTTTCCTCATCTGAAAGTTGCAGTACAATAAACTATTAATTTTTTAATTAATTCGAATTTCTGCGTGAACCACACGGATATACTAATAGCGCAAAAAAGAAGTCCAAACACGTGCGAATCCGAATGACTCAAATCATTAATTCTTTATTATCCCACAATCCAATATACACTGTAAAGCCAGTGCAAACAACCAGCTTATAAGATTACAAATGTTTAACTTCGAGACACTGCGCTGCATCAAATGTATTCATTGATTGGTAATGGTTCATTACTACGTCAAGTAGTTAAGTAGTTTAGAATAGAGTGAAGATTAATAAAACGCGTGACATATAATGCCATTCGCACGCACATCAGTGACACGAGCTTTTAAAATATAAAGCAGAACATAAATGCTCACAATAATCATAAGCTTAGCCGCTGGTGATTACTCATGTACTAGAACAACAAAACACAAAGGAAATAATTATTAACCTAATTTAAACAAGGTTGAGTTGACATTGTTTGGCTCCTCTAAAATAATTCAAATTGTAGACTACTTACGTATCAGATCCAATTTAGTTTTGTTGCACAGCAAAGCGAATTCTTAAAGTCCCACGTTCTTCTCTTCAAATTTGAAACACGAACTGCTGAACTCTTTGGTAGTATGCAAACAATGCATCACCCCTTCCCTTCCGTTTTTGGTTGATGAATCACATGTATTTGTCAACTTAGAAGATAAGATTTGATTCTACAGAAACTTTACGTCATCTCAGTCACTAGTCAGTCATGTCACATTAAAATTATACCTATATATAGCCAAAAGTAGTCAAACTTCAACTTAATAGAAAAGGTCGTTGTGAAGTTTACTCAAGTCCCTTCAAAAAATTCCACTCGTGGAAGTCGTATATTATTCCTCCCTCCCACTTTGACTTAAAACTCAATTCCAACATGCAACGGCAACGACAAACAGAGAATAGAGTTTGTATGGTTTGTATGTGCCTAGTCTATATGCTCTGTTAGCCTTAGCCTCATTCACATTTTGTATACGTGCTACGTCTATCCGAGCTAGTTTTTTCTGGAATTTAACGGCATTGCGCTATTAGGAGTGCAATGGCTGAGAAGCAAAGGGGATTTTGTGCATCGTTAAATTTACTGCATTGCAATAATGAACGAGTCTAATGCGCATGACGGGTGCAATGCTGGTGTGAACACCCGCAGAACCTATGCGGCCAACGTCCACGTCAATGACAAAACTGTCATGACAGTTATGTCATTGACTCCGGTGGGAATGCGGCTTAACAGATTTGAGTTAATGTTGCAAACTTGAAATGCAGTTTAAAATGCGAGCACACGGGCTAAACTTTTGAATTGCTTGCTCTTGCCCTTTTGGAATTCAGAGTTTCAGTGTTTAATGCATTTATTCATATTAATATTTAAGGCCTTATTCAAGGCTCAAGGCTCAACCCTTGAGGTCATAAGTTTAAATTAAAGACTATAGGCTTATTTTATTTTTCTAATTTTGACGTGCAACTTTAAATTTCGTTTTTTTATTAGGTATTACGCATAACGTGGATGTGGACGTACGTGTATTTTCCAGTAAAATAAGCTTCAATCAAGCGGGAATTGGCATAATCATATCATAGCTTATGAACTCGAGTCAAATCAGTGGGTTGCAATTTTAGTCCACATTTCACACATACTTTTGTAAAATTTGAAGCCTCGTTGGGTTTGGAAGATGTGACACAATTTCGGCACACATGAACGTGCCCACAAGATGTCCGGTAAAATGCGAGAATCGAATCACCTGAATCCGTTTGGAATGCGTGACAAAAATCGCACTTAAGATGTTTATCATTAGGTTTAATAGCATGCGAATTGCCACCGGAATTCCCTGCTTTAATTAAATAACTGGAACCACCAACTAAAATTTTGGCAATTTCTTGAGATGTTCGATTCTTTTCCACTGAATTAGTCAACAAGGCAATGCTGGTTGTATCATGTAATTGCTCAACTATCTGGGTTGGTGGATTATTGCCGTCACTCACACTTAATATCCTCGGGTTTTGGACGAGTCTGGGATTGTTTGGTAAATCGCTGGCACGGTTTGTACTTCCCAAAGTTCGGGGGATTGTTTGAAATTCGGAGACATCAGAATGTTTTGTCAAAAATGCATCAATTCTAGACTTTAGGGCTGCGTCAGGCACTGGCTTAACCAGATCAGTGAAACACTTTCCGGTGAACGGATCCTTTGCTGGTCTGCCCCAATGCGCTTCTTCCGTGTTAAATTTTTCAAGAGTTACAAAATCAACGGCAATTCCACTTGGGAGACGGAAGGGCTGGCACATGACCTCACAAGTAAGTGGGTCAATAAACTCCTCCGGTATCGTAGTTTTCATTTCAAAGAGATCGCATAATTTTCTATTCTTATTTGGCGGCTCCGTGGAATCGGCAGTTTCAAGGTCTTCGATTCCTGGCAGTCTGGGTCTGGGCGAAGGAGAGTAAATATTTGTCTTGCCAACTTGTGTACGAAATCCCAATTTACTCATCAGGGTCTCAACTTCCAAGTTTGTACAGAAGGCAGACGGCTGACCCCAAACTTCAAGGAAACCTATGGCCGGTGCGCCGGAGGCTGATACGCGTAATATGGTAATATCCAGAGAAACAACTTCTTCGCAGGCCTAGAATTAAGTTTAGAAAAAAAAATGTTACGTCAATTAGAAGAGCTTGTCCAGCTTGTTAGTAATAGAAAATGAATTCATTACATTCCAGGTTGGATGCTTCAGTCCGAAAGCGTTTGGGGAATTTCGGTGCAATTCAAACTTGGTAAGAGGAAGTGAATGAAATTCTGTCCGAAGAAGAAAACGAGGATTGCGAAAAGTAAGTTCAGAAGGGTATTCTCTGTCGCTGTTAATATATTCTTTCCCAATTACTTGCAACGTCGTCCGCATCTTCTCTGTATGGTTAACCTTAAATCAGACCAAAAACAGTTTTTAATCTAAAATTACAAACGAAGTCTCATTGCTAATTATGTTAAGAAAGCTAATGCTTAATTCTTGCCTGTCGACGGCTGTTTTGTTTCTGCAATACTGCCGCTTCAAACAAAAACGCGCTTGACTGCTGATTTCCAACTCTCGGTGACAATACGATGTGGCTAATATTAACAGGAACTGGGAATGTGAGTTTAATTGTAACCGGAGGTTTCACAAAGTATTCGGCCATAAACCCTTTCCTCTGTCCACAGTTTTCAAGAGATCCGAATGTGAAGATCCGATTTGCGTCTTCTGATTGTTGGAAAAGATTTACTGCTTCAAATCCGTCGGATTCGGCCTGGGCACAACATATCTTTGTACCAATCTCTTTTGTGCAAAAATTCATTTCTAAAGGATCACTCAACTCATAATGGGTTTGGAAACTTATACTGGGTTTGGAAACTTATACTGGGTTTGGAAACTTATGCTGGGCAAGTGCAGCGACAATCCAATTAATTAAAGTTAAATTTAATTATTCAGGTGACATAAAATTAGTAAATAGGTATGCAACCTTTCATGGCCTTCGTCTTCACTTTTACATCAAATCAATGAAATTCCCGCCATCCAAACGTGTACCATAGGAATTGACTGACATCTTGATTTAGATATTATTTAAAACATAAAATCATGATCAATCGGATTTAAAAATAAGAATCATTAAAATAATCAACATTAGTAAAATGTAAAAACAAATAAATATTCGGCATATTTATTTATTTATTCAATGTGTGCTAGAGAAAACAACTGTTTTTAAAGTTGACAAAATGCAAATGAAGTTTGGAAGGTTACTCTACGAACTTTTTAAATTTTGTAACAGTATAAGTGTACACGAATTGTAACTATTTGATGCTTGTCGCGTCGGTAGTGTTAGCTGCCGTTATCACTGGATGCCCAGCTGATTGATTAAATACTGCTCCGTAATTCCAGCAGCGTCGGCTTCGTAGGAACTCTGTAAAAAGAAAAAACTTAACTGTTCGCAATTTTGTAATTTTATTTTCATTTAATAGAGAAAGCTTACTTCGGACATGCGAACCCAAAATTCTCCAAAGCATTCGGTGTCTAAGAAACTCGCTTGAAGTTGACACTTTCCGTATTCTGAAACGGTCTCATTTATTGCATTCCAAGTATAGCTAAGACTTCCAGTCGCCTAAAAAGAAGTAAATTGATTAGTAACAATTACAGCAAATAAATTTAATACACGACAAAAATGGGGAAAGGGTACCTCCAGATCAGTGTCACCTACTATACAGTGGTCAACAGCTATCTCTCCATCGCTTGAAGTAAATGAAAATCTAGAAACACACGTCTCAGTGTCATAATAAATGTGACCAGTACCATCCCCCAAGTCTTTGAAATCTAGAAGCAAAGTAGAAGCAAAATCAGGCATACAATTGATAGTTCTGAATCCCATATTAGATATAGGCGAAGTTTTTGGACATTCAATCAAACAACCTTGAGCCACTCACCATTATCGTGCACATTCTTAATAAATAATTTAATTTTTCCCTCAAATAAAATCTCGTCGTCTTCCTCGTCATCATCATTATCATCCTCTTCGGATTCGGATTCACTTTGACCACAAGTCTTGGCTTGGTCCGTTGAATATTGTGGTGAACTCGCATCGGCTTGGTACAGTAAATTTTCCACTGGAAAAAGTTTAAAAATTAAAATTAGGAGAGAATAACGATGGCTGCGAATACAATTAAGGTAATAGAAATATCCTGTTTCCATACCAGTGGAAGCATTAAAATCTGGTTTGGTTGCAATTGCACGACTTTCTTCATTTTCCAAAAAGGCAACCATTTTCTCCAGATGGCTCTTGAATTCTTCACACTTGAAATTTGGAAAATATTTACATTAGATTACTTCAAAGTTAAATTAATTAGAGCTACGTATGCAGTCAATTGCTTCGTACCAGTTTCTCATTCGCGAATTTGCAAGAAAATACTTCCGGCTTCTCTATCCCTTCTGAGAAGTCATTTGCTGACCATTTCAACGCCTTTGTGCTATTCATATGAGGAGAAACAGTCAAACCGGGGAGTACACGATGATTGCAGGCAACCTTCTGTACTTGATCCCGCCACATTAGAAGTCTCACTTTAGTCGGATCAGCTTTGTCTTGCAAAATCTTCATATTTCCAACTCCTCTTTCCTTCCATTCTTTGGCTGCGGAATCAAGCCGAAAGAGCTTCACCCGTACTTCATATATCACAGTCTCCTCCTCGTCTCCTTTCTTTACCTGTACCAATGGTGGCAATGGAATGACAGGGGTAAATTCAGCGGTAGGGACAAACTCAGCTTCCCCCTCTTCAGTCTTTTCGGGATCTTCGTTGGAATTTCTTTGAGCCACTGTTTCTGGATTTGGTAAAGTAAATCGTCCCCCAAATACAGTAGTTCCAGTGCTTGCAAATGGTTTCATACCCCCTGAAAATCCTGACACTTCACCTTGCTTCACAAGGTCACCAAAGCCGGTAGCTGACTGGATTCTGATACTTTCGAAAGGATTCACGTTTGGAGGAATGTCATTACGCCTTGCATCCTCATTATTTTCTACACGGTATGAGGAGAAAATAGTTTCCGATATTGGAGGCATGGTTTCTTCGCTCGGAGACTGGAACAATTTAACTCGTGGGAATGAACCAGTAGATGCAATATTTTTTAATTCTTGTTTGGATTTATCAGCCCAAGTTGTCAGGCTCTGGACATCTCCTGCATTGGGCGACTGTGATATTAATTGAAGACCTTGCTGTGTATTGTACGATGATTGCTGTAAAATTTGTTCTGGTGTCGTAGATTGGTGTGCATAAGTAGGCAGTTGCCGATTTTCGAGCTTTGAAAAATCAAATTTGTCAGGTTCACACCCATCACACCCAGGGCAAGTTGTATCATTTAATATATTGTCGCCCGTGGCCTCTTCAGATTTCTCTGTGGCACAGCTGACAACTTTTACCATATTCTCCAATGCCGTTTTAAAATCAGCACACTATAAAAATTGAATTTGTTTGTAATTGTGCACTTTGGAATTTCAATGGTAGACAAAAGTAAATTACCGATTTCTCGTTCCCGAATTTGCTAACAAAAACCTCTGGTCTCTCTGACCCTTCAGAGAAATCAGTCGCGACCCAAGTCAGTGTCTTGAGATCTTGTTTGTGATAAGAGACAGATAATTCCGGCAGGATCCGATGGTTACACGCGATTTTTTGGACTTGTTCTCTCCACATCAACACCCTCGCTTTACTTGGTGCAGATTTTTCTTGCATGATCTTAATATCTCCTATTCCTCTCTCTTTCCATTCTTTTGATAGGGAATCAAACCGGAAAAGCTTGGCTCTGCCCTGATGTACAACAATTTCATCTTCGTCACCCGTTTTTTGCTCAACTAATGGGGGCAGGGGAATGACGGGAGCAAACTCTGCAGTGGGGACAAATTCGTCCTCTTCTTCGTCATTCTGCTGATATCCTTCAGAATCTGCTGCCGCGCCCTGTATGGAAATGGAATAAACACGTTAATAAAAATGGTTAGAACAGGTGTGCCAAGGCATATTATTGTAATTTGGTGGTGTGGTAGTCACCAAATGGAAATTAAGATATTCGGAAAGGCTCCCGAATTGACTTGTTCCAAAGGATTCTTTATACAGTGGCTGGGTCTGGGTATTTGCATCGGCCCTTTTGGATTTAAGAAATGCAGAAACCAGAAAAGTCAATATTGGTTACCTCTGGAGCCGCCCGCGAAAAATGGGTTGTCATGTCAGGTTTACTAGTCACCACAGGCGATGCTCCAAGCTGATATGATTCAGCTACTTGCAACTGGAAGGTTGCACTATTTTTAACACATGCATCATAATTTGCAAGACTTGCTGAGTTAATTCCAAATGTAAATGCATTCGTTTGTTCATTCAACTTGGTTGGAAAGCTAAACGAAGGGTTAGGAGCCGTGTTTGGTTCTTTACAAGGTGCCTGAGACCCTGGTTTTCCGGTGCAACAGGCTTGGCATTCCAACTGAAAATTTTTGTTGATGAGATAGCAGTCTGGACATTCCCAAACGCCATCTTCAATTTGCTTGAAAATCTGATTCGACTGATCAACCTTTGGGCCTTGAATTGAAAGATAACTTTCGCTAGTAACTTCATCACCGTCCCACTGGACCTGTTCATCGTCACCACTTTTGGCTAATGCCGTAACAGTGCTTTGCGTTGGAATTGAAAACTGGTATCCGTCGAAATCTCCGAATTTGAAGGGCTCAGACGAAAATGCAGATCCCGTTTTAGTGTCTGGTGGCGAGGTAAATGTTGGGGTCCAAGAGAAATTAGTAGCATTGTTTTGGATAGGTTCATGTTTTGCTCTGGCTTGAATTATCTGCTGCTGTTGAGCTAATTTTTGGACAGGTTGATTCTTTGGCAATGCTCCGATTGGTGCTGGTGAGCCAGACTGGCTACCCCCTGTTGACAAACTTGAATTGTTCTGGAAATTCTGGGTATTAGCTGCTGGGGAAGACCCAACATTCTTGAATTGCTGTGCATATCCAATTCTTTGTTGCAATGGACTGACCGAAAGATATCGAGCGTCACCACTTCGTGGTAGTAAATTTGCAGCACCAGTATACATCGCAGACAAGCTCGCGTAGTAAGGATTTGTGAAGTTCATAAGATCTGGCGCCGTCTGAGGGATGAACATTTGAGTTGGATATAGGCCACGGCTTTGGTTAGGAAGCTGATGATACCCAAAGTGAGGTGGTGATTGCGCTGCTAATCCCGCGTGGTTTACTGAGCTGTTTAAACTTCCACGGAATTCGTTTGCTGGGCGCACAGGTATGCTAGATCTGCCAGAACTTTCCTGGCGCCCAATACGTACTGACAGTTTTGAAAGGTTTCGCTGAGTTGCATCTCTGAAATCTTTGAATTCGTCAGTCAGTGATGTGAGCTGATTGTAGATCTTACAATTTTGTTCCACAAGTTTTGTCATGATTTCGTCGTTTGTTCGTTCCATGTACCTCTCCTGGATGTCAATAGCTTCCGGGAAAAGGTAGAATTGATTCAATCTGGATGTCGGGCTATCCCCAGCCTGAATTTGAGCATTGGATACTGTCTTGGGGGACGTGTTGCTTGTATCATTTGCAATGCCGTTCATTAAATTTAAGGCTATCTTTGTTTTAGGAGGACCAAACAATTCTCTTGAAGGCGGAGGCAGGGCTGGAGACGGTGACTGTATCCCAGACGAATTGAAGACTGTTCCACCTTTGGTTGTTGATGGCGGCATCCATGAAGATATCGGTCGAGAAGATGCAGATTTTTGCAGTCCAAACCATCTCTCTTTTGTCTCTTCGCTCTCGGTTTCTCCAGCTTCCGTGTGCAGGAGGTCACAAACTATAATTATAATTAAATCTTAATCTTAAGTTAATAGAATCAGCACGAATTATGAATGTTATTGATTGATGATCGATAAAAACTCTCAACTTAAAATTTAATCCAAATGAGAAGGGTGAAACTGGTGGACCTAAAATTAATATAATCGGCTCACTCAAGAGTCTACTTACTTCTATCCAGAACTGGTAGTTGCTTCGTTAACTCATAGCAGTTTTTGTAAAATTCCAAAGCCTCTTTCTCCTCCCCTGTCAGTGATAGAATCTGCAAAATAGTGAGCGTATTTGGTTGGTATTGGTGTATTTAAAACAAATAGCAAGAACTAAGTAATCAGATTACATCGCCCATAAACTTGAATCCATCTGCATCTGGATTTAAATTTAGGTAGGTCTGAAGGTAGCGCTTAGCGGTTTCATACTCACGAATCCTGTAGTAAGAATTTGCGATTGTGTAATATCTTAGGTTTCTCTGCAAGCAATAAAAAATGTAAGTGGTTTAGTTAACTCACAAAATAGCGAATTTGGTTTTATTGTGGTCAATGCTAATGCAAGAATGTGAATGAATTTCACGTACCTCTTTTTCGTTAACAGTATTGTTTAACACCTGGGCGGCATGGTCATCAATTTCCTGTTTGGTTTGAAGCATGGCAAGGTCGTCTTGTCGGGTCACGCAAAGCTCCAGCAAATTTCTAAATCCAGTACTCCACCTTGACACTTCCAGCTAACGCAATAATTACACCTGCGTCGAGTCAAGTCACAAATAGAAATGCAAAATTAAATGCGTTCAAGGTTTTCCGATTTATGAGTCCGATCCGATTTGATTGGCGCAGGAAGGCAAGAGCGGGGAGGGAAAAGGGAGGGAACATAATTCCCGCCGTAAAAAATGCATTTCTCATTAAATCGCAAATCTATGCTTTCCTCGGCTATGGCTATCTGCTATTTGATTTGATTTGATTTGATTTGATTTATTCATTTTTGTGTTCTACCACAGCGTTCAGATGCACAAGGCACAAATAGATCGACTAACAAAGGCAACACTAAGCAAATAACCAAGTCGGTTGGTCGGTTGGTCCGGTCGGGCTGCTAGCCCGACCGGACCATGAATGATGGGATTGGGATTGCGATTTTGCGATTGCAATATTACGACTTTGCGACAGGATTCGCACATGAAATTACAATTTAATTAAAATAAATAAAACCTCAAGTGAATAATGAACCAATCAGGACATCAGTATTTCAGTGCGTCAGTACTCTTGTTAAAGGTGCGGAGTCCTGCTTTCGCTAAGGAAGTGGAACCGATGTGTAGGTGCTGAAGCAAATGGCCATTATTGTTCAGAGAATATAGGTATATCTATTTGCATTCATGATTAAAAATCGGTTCAAGCAAAAGTTGGAAAATAATCGTAAATGTCAGATTTGGAGGAGTTGTACGCCGATAATTTTTTTAATAATTTGTTATGTTATTGACTCTGAGATCGACAGATTTAAATAGAATACGGAGAATAATAATAATACCTACTTCAAAGACAGAAATGACAATTTGAATTTTGTTTGATACACTGTACACTGCTCTTGCTTTCAATGTTTTCCAATATTTCGTGCAATTGGTTTAGTTAAGATGCCCATGGCGTACCTTTTACAGAGCATGAGAAAATTGAATTTGAAATTGAATGTGCAAGAAAACAGGTCTGCTTCAGAAGCAATCTTTTATGCTTTCACAGAAATATCGTGAGTTTCGGAAGCCGCTTATGTAGAAAATAGAAAAATAAATTACATTTAAATTGACTTCTTGGGCTCTTCAAAATGCTTCGCTGAATGTAAACAAGTCACAAACAAGTTATTGCATTGAAAAGCAAAGCAAACCAATTTAACAGGGTTTTCCCTTTAATGTCTTGCATATGAGCATGACAAGACAATACAATACACCCAAAAATGAATGTTCCCACTCTGCACATACATTTGATGCAAATAGTTAGGGTTCATACAGAATAATTTTGCTCTTGACGCATATGGGCGAGAGAAATACATCGATCTGAAAACTCGAGGAGTGTTGGTGACAGGTTTATTATGCCTTTGCATTTTCCAATTCAATATATTTCAATATTCTATAGAGAGAAAACAACGGGAGTAAAAAGTCGATGGAAAATGCAAATCCTCAACTCACATTGAGTTGGCTGAGTTCCATATTGTTCCATACTTCTTTTCAAATGCATTCGACAATTTACTGTCTAGCTTGCTACGCTGTAGTTAATAGAGTAGAGAATATCTAAAAGAGAAAGGACGAAGAAACTGTATATTAACTTTGCTGTCTCGTGCAATTTAATTGAGCTTCAAAACTTTTAAGCCTTGCACTTTGTTAAACTGCGTTATCCCAGAGAATTTTTTTTAAATGCTCAGCCTCTGGATTCGAGTCTCGGAAGTTTTGCAACGTTTGGAAAATTGAATTTTTCTTCACCTACCCGAAATCTATTAGGCTGACTGAGTTTTTAATGAAAATCAAGCCTGCAGATTTCTTTACAACTACGTGAGTACTCAAAAACTGAGCTCAAAAATTTGAAAGCGTCAATAGTTCAAATAATCTCCGTTTATAAAATTACTTGACACGAACTTGAATTCATGGTGAAATACATACAATAGGTTAAATGGATTTCAGGCTACCATTACGCAGATTGTGAAACATTATTGGAAATGTGGAATGTGTTTATATTATCTTGTCCAAGACAGGACAGGGCAGAGGATGTGCAGTGAGTGAGTATTTCACTCGAATTGACTGTGAATGTTGAATGGAAGAATTGAATGGAATAAAATGGTCTGACTGTCTGGTTAGTCTGAGAAACGATGAACTGGTGCCATGGGTCTTTTTTCTCCATTATATTTTGACTCAATGAATATGTCACCGTCAGCGTCTTTCATCCACGGTCGGATGCACATTTTGGAACTTGGCTTCCACCACCGCACCGCACCGCACCGCCAAAAACGGAAGGAAAGGTGAAAGTTCCGCTTCGTTCTCTTCCAAGACTAACTACAAATCTTCCGCCTTGGTCAGCACAAAAGCTTCAAATGCCAAACACCAAAGCCTAAATACTAATGCTCGACTGTGTACAACATAAATATCCAACACCGATATGGATGAGGAGTAACCAACAATAAATTAGGTGTTGGGAATCAGAAACTGGAAATACCGACTTCTTCTCATCCATTATACCTGGCACCCTTAGCTAGTCATGTATTGGGCGGGTAGTTTCGCTTCGCATTATTTGGAACACAACTATTCGCACACGAGATTGATGTCAATTGCTATTAAATCCCGGCCGGAACGCAGTTGTGTCTGAAACGCATTTTCTACTACGCAGCAAAATTTCAGAAATGTCGTTTAAATAAAATTTTATTGCTATTTCGGAAACAAAGAGATTTTTTATTTTATGTATGCTAGTATTGGCTAAGGATTTTGCATACGGGAGATAATCAAACGCACACAAGTCCCGGGGGATGTCATCCTACGCAATTCAGCCTGCATCTAGCCAAATTTCAAATAAAACTTGAAGTACCTCCTTGTCCAATTTTAATAATATTGAAACATAGTAGATCGTATCGTCATTCGACAAACACGTGAAAGTTGAGTGACTGTGACAGGCCTATGCGTTGCTCAGATTTGGATTTGGAGAAAAGTAAACAAAGAGAAGTGAAAGTTGAGGATGACGCACTTCTTTCCAGACGACTGAGCTTGTTTATTCATCCAGGGATGTTCTGAAGGGTGGAATGACAAAAGAGCAAGTATCTCAGTAAGTCACAGTAAATTCGTTAAACATTTTCTCCACAAATTCTTTCAGGAAAATTTCTATTTGTGGCTATGCCTTAATTTTTAAAAGACGCATTAGTATAAGCCAAATATGATCGGGAAATTAGATGAGCATGAATTTGGGATTGACTTCAGAAGTTACAAGGATGAAATGAATGAGTTACACTATACCGCACAATTGTTGGGGCAGACTTGCTATCATTTTAAACGGTACTAAACTTCAATATAAAAAATTGAAAATTCACAGGAATATTCCCAATCGCATTTGTGGTTGATTCCAATACTCACTGTTGCAAAAGTTGGCCTAGGTCAAAGGTAAAAAATCGGTGAACTCTGACTCCCAAAGTCAAGTACTTTTGGAAAAAAAATTTCCAACTTTTTTATAATTTTTCCTGATAGTCCTTCAAATTCTAAGAACTTTGATGTATCATACGCCATTCCACGATTTTTTTCAAAAAAGTAATGGCCGATCAAAGTTGGAGAAAGGGGGTACAAGGTTATGAACTTTCATAAGGGTACAGAAAAGTTGGAAAATTTTTTTCTAAGGGTACTTGACTTTGGGGGTCAGATGTCACCAATTTTTACCTTTGACCTAGGCCAACTTTTGCAAAAGTGAGTATTGGACTCAACCACAAATGCGATTGGAAATATTCCTGTGAATTTTCACTTTTTTATATTGAAGTTTAGTACTGTTTAAAATGATAGCAAGTCTGCCCCAACAATTGTGCGGTATAGTGTATCTAGGGATTTCATTGGAATGTATTAACACATAGATAATTTTTTTATGATTCGCCTAACTTTGTCACCATCAAGAGATGTAAAATCTCAAATAAATTATGACAACCCCAACCCACGTGTAGTCTCGCCAATCTCAACTAGAACAAGGAAACTTGATCGCTTTTTAGTGCAACCTTCACTTCTCTTGGCTGCAGATTATAAAGACTTGTTACGTACTTAGACTCCGAAATGTAAGCCTACTTTTTCCAAGAGTGGTTGACAAATAAATTTACCATAATGTTTTAGCCTTGGAGATTAAATTTGCTCCTTGCTTTTACATCAGTTGGAAAGCCCGACTTTGAATAGTGATATCAAATTTTAATGTTTAGTTTCAGGACTCCCCCCAAAACGTGTTCTGTCAAATTGCTGTATTTTGTATGGTGGCTTGAGTGCATTGCAAATCCGCTACCAAATTGGAATAGTTAAACTCTTCACGAATTTGGCCTACCTTTGGTAAAATATTGTCAGACAGTGACAGAAACCAAATAACAAATTGCCTTTGCCACTCTCTAATTTTACTTATTTATATGATATACCAAATATCAACAGTTTGTTGAAATGTGTCACTTACTTAAGTTTGCTTGTCGCAGAAGACATATTTGTACGTCGATAAATTGTTACAAAATAAAGCATCATTGTTGTCGCTACAATATAAAAAAGTTATGGCTTCAGCAAACTAATAACTGGGTCTTTGCAGTTTGCACAAATTTTTGTTTTCGCTTCTGCCATTACGACGCGTTCCTCGAAATGCTTCCATTTAATTAAGAAACTGCCTGCAGCCGAATTGAGAGGATTCATTATAATTAATTAGTTTAGTTGCAAAGTGGGAATCCACAAAATATAACGGTCAAATAATTTTGGTGCTGGGGATCCCCATTTCCTACGAACCACGAATGTTGAAGGCGGGAACAAACTCCAGAAGTGGATAAAGTAATTAGAGGACTGGGAGTAAGAGTGTGGAGGATCCTAAAGTCTGGAGGTCTTAGGAGAGTTGGAGCGGATAACAAGCGTCGTCTCATATTTCAAAGGAACCCCTGGGGAAACGATTAACGCTTCGCCCTATGTACAACTTAACGCGTGTTACACAAACGCTGCTGGAAAGAATACTTCGAAGGAAGCTTTCTGGGTTGACGATGGTTGAATGAATTGGATCTAATATTTTTTTATTCCATTCCACTACAGGGTGGTCCAGCTAGTCAAGTCTCTGCCATTATTTAATTAAATTTATCATGATTTTTGTAATTAGTAATTATTAGCGTCAGCCATTCATGAATTTTTAAATCACAAGACAAGAAACGAGGCCGTTTCAATAAATAAAAGTATACAAAAATAATAATGGATGGTACAAGTTCAGAAGGCCTGCTTGGGTGTGCACGAAAATCGAAAAGCAATTCAAAATCAAATACTTCAACGGCTAACCAGTTTATTTTAACTTTGAAAATGACTATTAGACGAACGCGTATAATTACGGCACCCGTTTTCACATTACGATTTCATAAACTTGAAAATATGGCTGACACTGAGCAGCCTGAAAAGTTATCGTTATCGTTTACATCATTAAGCACTAGCCAGAGAGCTGAGCCTATCTTTCCGGTCGAATTCCCTGAAAAACTAATTGGACCACTACCACGTAAACAGAGTGGAAAAGTTTCATCGTTGAGCAAGTCTTACTTTAATTTGGTATGTAATTGTAGGAGTGAGTGGTGATAGTGAATCCAGTCGTTTTTTATTCCCATGGTTTGTATTTTCAAGCTGGTTGCTTTCCTTCTCAAGTATTTTGTATCCATCCCTGTATCCGGCTTAATTGAATGCACAAAAACCTAACGTAAGAGTGGATGATGTTTGATACAGGATCCAATCCGCGTTGAGGATTTAAAACTTCCTCTGGTATTGACAATTTGCAGTTGTTGAGTTGATTTCGTCGACTTAAACTAGGATTTCGTAGTATAAAAACATACGAAGTTTGGATCAACGCTTCCACCAGTGGAAATTTTAAAACAAAGCAGAAGCGCAGAAAGTGCCAAATTATAATTGCGCAAAGATTGGAAAGAAGGGGAAAGAAGTAATCTGTTAAATACAAATTGTAAGGTTGTTGTAATTAAAATAATTTCACATGTCTCTGTAGTCACATTTTATTAAATCACAAACTATGAGTGAAATCCCCCAAACCACTATCAGTTACCGCCATAAACTCTCGTAAAAGCAAACGAATATTATTGTGTTATCGTTAGCCAACACGCGGAAGCTATTTGGATTACCTTTAGTTGTAGTAACTTCAAACATTAATCTTAGCGTTATCAAGAAACATGGACTAATTATACCGTACCGTTATGTATAATTCCTCTCTATCACTCACGCTTTCAAATTATTTAAATCAACATTTCGTGTATAATTCTCATAAGTTAATCGTCCGGTGGTAGTCGAGAATTCGGCGCAGAATAAATAGAGTAAAGTTTGTAGGAAGAGAGGCTTGCACCCTCAGGTTATGCACCATCATGAATTGAATTGACACTACGAATACATAAGCTCACATACTGATTCCAATCAACTATCATATTTCCTCACATTTCAATATTGTCAAACTTACTCTCTCACATTCAACGCAGTAAAATTTCCGTAATAAGTATTATAGCATCTTAATCGTAAATGTTAATTTTACATAGTACAACGAATATGAATAACCTTATTCAGTAACATGCAAATCCAGTCAACGTACAAAATATTCCATCACAATATAATCTGAATGGCCAATTTCCATAATTTCCAAATCCGGAAGGTTTCCCTATACTTGAACTGATGCTAGTAAACCCTACTAATAATGTACCGTACTATTTAAGCAAAATTAGCTAAACTATTAACCACTTTGCGATTTTTGATCGCAAAGAATTTTTATAATTTTTAAACAACTTCATTACGCTACGCACCCGTTGATTTACACGGTCATACTTGTATTTTTTCTCTAAATAATAGTTTTGCTTTATGCAATAATGCTTTTTAAAAGTTGGCTTTTTTTAATCCTAATAGTTTAAGAAAATGATGAATGGAAACACGACTTGCCCATTTTACATGCTACCAAATGATCAAATATAAACTCAATTTATTCAACCAAAACCTAAATTTACACGTTTCTTAGTACGACTGTTTACAAATAGTGCTGATGGCGTCGTGGCGTAGCTCATAGATTTCATCCCCTGGACGAGACCAATTTGGTTTATTTTTAAATGTCCAAGGTTTGAATGAAGAAGGATGACCGGAGGATGGGCCGGGCTGAGCTGCGGCCGAGGATGATGAACTGGAAGATGCACCAAGAAGGGGTTCACTGTCAAAAAGTTGAGTGGATCCAGCCGAGGGTTGAATGGATGTCAGGGAGCCATTGTTGTACTCCGTCACACCCGACAGATTCGAATTGGGTTTCTTGAAAGGGCACCAAAGGGGCAACACTTCCTCTGCGAGGAAATACATCACGAGCCAACTCTGTAGAAGAATACAATTCATGTGATTAAAATGATGTGATTTTGCTTACAAGGCGAAATCTTTTCATTCAAAAGGAAGGACGCAGAGCGGATTCGTTTGATTATCGCATTTGCACGACTATTGGAAAAATTAAAGTTATTCATTTGTGCTATCAGAAATCTAACTGGTATATTAAACACCATTATTTATAAAAATCTATTTATAATTTCCATATTCGCAGTTCGAAAGCTGGCCACATTCCAAACCAGAAAGCAAATATTTTAGTCTACCAATATTTGCAACTGACAATACTTGCAATCCCCCTAGTTTACCATTACGCCCGTCAGTTTTATTCAATGGTAAAGTAAGCCAGTTTGTCAGTCAGGCCTCCACGGTGACATTTCCTTGCCAGAAGTGAAACTTCGTCCACCAAACGAGCCCATCTAAAGAACGCCTTTACTTTCATCAAGTGACTTGCTTGAAAGAAGTGATGGCTTATAATAAAAAAAAACCCCAGCGATTTGTCCCCTTTCCCTTAATGTGAAATTGATCCTTCGGAATAAAGGCTGAGCAAATAAGATAGCACATAGAGGGAATGGACCGCGCCGACCGCGCGCACCACTGTGAATTCGGTGGTTAGGCTAGTAATCTCATCATAGGTTTTTTTTCGGACTTGGCTAAGACCTCAATTACCCACGTCTTACGTACCTACGTTGCGACAACTACCCGGGGGAGCCCGCCCGCGCAGTCTACCCGGTGCGATGTCGTCTATTGTAATGATTACCGTTCCCCATAAATGCTAAACCCCGCCATCTGTCTCCCTCCCCTGGTGGTGGTAAGTAATCAGACGGTTGGGTAATTTTTATTCCATCAATATGCAAATTGCACTTCCTGATTAGAATCATGATCAAGTTTCCAAAATGACAATGGCATGGAGTGCCGGTAAGGAGGAGGCAGTCTCCAGTATTTCCTATGATGGGAAAGGACTAAAAAGGGTTTAACGGAACGGAATCTTTGTAAGTTTCCGACATAAGGTGAAAGCAAGTCTGGTAGAAAGTCTTAAAGTGGAGTTCTGCAATGTAGTACGACGGTATCCTTAATTCCCTCTCCTTGGCAATGGCAATAGCCAATTGAGATGGAATCAGGTGGTGGAAGTAGAAGGCCCCGAGACGGAATGAATAAATCAATCAATCCAACCACTCTTTTAAGTATCCAATAACACTTTCGACTGATTAGCAAAGAAAACCTTATTCCAGAAGTCGGCCGGATTTTCAATTTCACTTGTACTGTTAGTTGCAGGTTGGAATGGAGGGTCCGTCAAGTACAGTGTCTGTGCCATTACACAAAATGGCAATCTAAATTCAAGGAACGGGAAAATCTCCCGGACCTCAACTAATATCAAGTATTCAAATATCTAGTACAATTTTCAGCCTGGTTTTGAAAAAGATAAATTGTAATAGACTTTTTATTTTTTTTAATTATTATTGAAATTAGTTAAAAGAGTGAACTCAACCAAATCGGCAAGTAGTAATCACCTAATTAATAAACTAGAATTTTCAACCCTGAACTTAGGATGTATCTAAAAAAAAAGCAAAAATTCACATATGATTCTTGAATGCGCCGCAAAAGACATTCAAACAATGAATTCTTAATACAGCATTGCTGTCAGGTATTCAAGTTCGGTCGACACAATATCCTGCAAAATACCTAAATTCTATACAAGCCGTACTGGCAACTAGCACGTCTCATTTCCTGATTAGGCATGATTTGTGGTATATTTATATTATACTAGCAGTCGAACCATTTTAAATTAAAAACCACGTACGTACTGTAACGTGAAAATATCACGTTACACATGCATGCTATATTCTGTTATCAATGCTTTGCCTGCGTCCCCATTCTTTCACCTC
>JAAXYW010000373.1:0-40397 GCA_036851895.1 Orthonychiurus folsomi | reverse complement strand
GATTGCTTATCACACAGCGGTGTGACTTATAGTGGAAAGCGATGCTATGCCCACTACGGAGCCACATCATATGCAGCTGTGAAGGTCACACACACTAACGACGGCATCCAAAACATTTTCTCCATCCGTACAAAATTTGACTATGAAGAGTCGGCTGATGAGGAGAGGAAGGAAGAGAGATTGATTTCAACAATCAAATTGAGATTGAGTGGAGGTCCACATGGTGGGTGGAGTGAGTACACCTCAATCCTGAAGGCACGGGGAAGGAAAGTGGATTACCAAATTGAAAAAGTCATTTTTAGCAACCGGGAGGATACTGAAAAGTATCTTGCATTACATGACGTGAGTTTCTTCAATTATTAAAATATTTAATTGATCAATATGAAATTAAATGCTAATGTCACTTTCAGACAGCTAGACTGATTGCATATTTGGCAAGAGGAAAAAGCTAGGGCCATACGTTTAACATCATCAATTTATCCCTGGCATTATCATTCAAAAACGAGGAGTTTATGGAGAGTCATTTGTGGAAGAAGTAGAACACCAGGATTATGTGCGTTCAAGCCCAATCAACACCATTTCCTACTGGATTGGGACGACAGCCTTTTCTTTTCTATTCCAGCAGCAGACGAAGTCACTATATATGCACAGGGAAATGAGGAAGTGGTCTACACCGGAAAACAGGATTCCGAGGGTGCAACAATTGCATCAAAAAAGTATCAAAGTCCAAATTTTCTAAAATATGCTCAGGCTCAAGGGAAAACTCTCAATGAGTACCTGATTTTGTACTGCAAAAGTGATAGGGGCGATGAGGTGGAGCAGTTAGTTAACTTCAGTAACTACATCGGCCATCTTTTCCAATTGAGGAATCGGTTCACAGGAACCAATTTTTTGTGTCTTAACAAAGAAGTTAGAATCAAGTACTTGGACGGAAAGTGGGATGAAATCCAAACTATTTGCCGATGGTTGTATGGGATGGAAATTACACTCTCCATCAACTGAATATGTTATTTGACTTCGTCATTAAAAGTTGTTACCTGTATTATATCCATGATCCACCAAACTTGTCAAAAGCAGGTTTCGTACGGCGCAAAAATTTCGAGTGTCCAGTATCACCGCTTTCCGAAAATATTGTATTGCTTCCCATGTATTTCTCTGTGTAATACATTAATGTATTTTTGCGATTCAATATATATTTCACACCCATCTTAAAAAATGCAAATCTGCATATGAAGCATAATTGCTGTTGTCGTTAGTTTACAATAACTTTTTACCTTCGCAATTAAGCAATAAAGTCCATATTCATTGTTTGACTTTGATGACAACGAATGGTACATCATAGCCCTGTCTAGAGCCAGTTTTGCGTAAGATACGTCCAAAAACAAATATGGACTGGGCAGTTCCATCAGATTAATTCTAGCGCACATGATGTTTGTTTCAGCTGACACAGGGTCCATAATTATGTACTTTCTACAAACAAAAAGTAAATACCCGATTTAATGTCCATGCACAATGACTACACGTCTGGTGCCGATATATACATTTAAGTAAGAGTTCACCTTGCTTTTGACTTTAAGTACTGCCTAATTTCTGCAGAAGAATGAAATACAACTCCTATTCCAATATCAACCACTTTCTGAGAGTTGTATCCATTCCTTACACCAATCTCCGCCAGTACGGTATAGAGGCTTAGTATAATCCTGGGATGGTTTGGACATAATTCAGCCGCCTTAACAATCACCTGGATTTCGTTTTGATGATGCGTAGTCCAGCTGTGTTGATTACGTTCTAACTTCATGACTTTGTACATTCGATAATACCACTCCCCATTATTTGGATCCAATTTGATGATCTATTTCAAAATTTCGAACATAACTTGATCTTAAAGAATTATTTTTGGAAAATGCAGAATTCCATTGTAGCAAACATGGTCTTACCTGCCGCAATATACGACATTGCCAACCGAAAGATCGCGGATTCGTCATTCTTAAAAAGCTCTGTTTCATAGCCAGCAAACCAACTGTACCTTTTTCTTTTAGTTCAGCTGCCTCATTGAGACTTCCCAGTGCAAACCGTAGGTCCCTCATCCGAGAGCGTAGCCCCTCAGTATGCTTCTCAATGTAGAAAAACGCTCTTAGTGACCGGAAACAGTACATAACTCCTGGAGCACACTCTGGATTTATTAGGGGGTCTTCTTCAGATTTGCAACGGAATATCAATTCTAAGCATTCTGGTATGAGCGATTCAGCCATAAGAAATTTCTTCAGATAGACGGCAAGAAAAGATTGTGTTAACTTTTTGCATAAAATTTCCAACGCATTGTGTCGGAGCTCCGAGTCGTCTAATTCAATGTTTAAATCCGCCAAATAATTACTCAAGACGTTAAAAGCAACGTCAGCATTCTTTTCAAATTCAGCGGGATTTTGAATCCAGTTGGAAAAACATTTTGTTTCAAAAAACTTCCATTTTATTTGATTAGTGATCCTCTCTTCATCTCGAACAAGGCGTAAGGAGTTTGCTTTCTTGATGCTTTCTTTATTGACCTCGGGCTGCGTATCCTCAGCTCGGGGTTTTCGTACAAAACACTGAGTACAAACAGCACGTCACATACATTGCAAAATCAAAATAGTTGAAAACATATTATCAATACAAATGAGACAAACCGTTCTTCTCATGATTAAGTCGGCGATTACTAATTACTTCTTTTGGTGATATTCCCAGTTCAGCTCAGCAAGTACTGGAACATCATGTGCGGAAATTCGAATAAGCTGTCCTCCATCATCAAACGCCAGTCTGTCTTATAGAGAATTCGACAAAACTTAACAAAACATACCACTTAACATCTCCATGGATATATTTTCTAATTTGATTTTTTAGCCAATGTGTAGCATTAAAACAAAACTATTTTGCTTACGATAATTTGTTAGTGGAGCTTAGTTAGTCCCTGTCCCAGCCACACAATAGGGCACAGCGTTCACAGCCCCAAATATTCATACTAGCTGGGAATTGAAAAACAAATATTAAAAATTGGAACAGTTTATAGCGGCATAGTGCTTCTTTAAAATTTTAACAACATATATTAATTCGTGACTAAAAAGTATTGCCTGGTCAGTGTGCAAAACTATCGTACAATTGCACACTGTCGTTCGTAGTATATACACAAAAATTAACCTTAATAACTTTAACTCTTGTGTTATTCACCTCACCTCCACTCCCTCAAACATACATACATACATACATATTCACCTCACCTTATTTAAAGCAAAGCATAATCCCAAATTCAGATGAAGGTTTTTCCAAGAACAAGTATCAAAAATTCCAGAGACTCTTTGAAGTAAGCTGTTAATCCTATATCAAATTCACAATAAGTATTTACTTTAAGATTTGCGTGCCCGTGCAAACATTGCGTTAGAAAATTGAGAGCAATGAAAATGAATAAGGTTGACGACACCTTTGTCCCATTTAGTTATTAATACAGTTTAACGGCGAATTTAAGGTGTATACTTATTATATTAAGTAACTGACTTATTGTTTTGATCACTTGAAAAATTCACTCTTTCAGTGGCAGTTCCAATTACAGCTTCTCAATCAGTGTTTTCTAATTTAGTAATTCAAGCAAAAGACTGTGTCAAATGTCACCCACACACGGTACTCGGAAAGGAACAAAGTGTTCTGCATTGTTTGGACAAGAATTGAAAGGCGGACACAAACGGCGGCATCCGCACCCATGGAGCGCAAGCGCGGGCTACGTTAAATCACTTCCACCGCATCTTAGGTCCTCGTGGGTAACAGGCCAACGACCAGTCACGCCAGTCAAGGTAAATTATTGTAGTTTTAATTAGTTTGGCAGTAATAACTTAATCTATGATTACTTAAGTAGGAAGGAGGTGTGGTGTGTGCAATGGCAGATTTGTTTAATTATTACCAAAAGTCTAAATGCATAATGAAAATTTGAAAGACAGAAATTCTAACTTTCTTGATATAATGTGTGGTCTTATTTTGAACGTCTGTCTTATATTTGGTCACACACGTCACACACCAACCGACCAAGCATCAGAAGTGGTAGTCGTTTTACTTTGCACTATTATACATAAAGCCAAGGTCATTTCGGTCAAACAAACAACATTACAGTCAGCGAGGGACTTTTACAAATGAAAGCAAAACTCTCGTTTTGTGTTTACAACTGGAGGATGTTGTGTTTTACGCCTTACTAAATGACATGTCTGCAAAATGTATGGGCACATGAATTTAGCAAACTGTATAATAACTGAGCTTGCGAATTTTTGTTTTCACATTACTATTTATGCTATAGTATAGCCAGCAAATTTCTTACACGTCCCGACACCCGCATACTATTCTCAACTTTCAATATGAAAATAGCTTAAAATTCTTATCTCTAAACTTTTTTTTAAAGAGGTGAGGTTTTTAATGTTTGATACCCGTTTCTATTACTTCAATAAACTATAGCATTGAGTATTTTCTGATTTTTCCATATAAAATCCCTTTCTTGGGAATGTTTGGGGCAAACTGGAGTTAAAAACCGATGACAAGACAAATTTTTGTGCTATGAATCATTATTTCAACTGTCGTTATAGTTAGGGTTTGGCTGTGGAGCGAGTGGAGCCGGCTTGGTGGATTTTCAAACGTGTCGCACTCACTGCCGTGCCTAGCTAAGCTAACAAAAAGACGCTTCGTATCTGATTGACTCATATTAACATTGTAAGTTATAAACACTGTAGGCGTCTTTTAATTAATCACTGAGACTAATTACATTGAACTTAGCCTGAAAGCACACATACGAAACATTAACTCTCTACACAATAGTGGTCGTCATACACAATCGTAAAACTATTATCACATACACATAAGCATAATTCAAGATTGTTTCTTCTAGCGTAAGTTCCTGCTCTTCTGCTGAAAACTGCTATTTTATTACAACGTGGGATATAAGTTATTGTCAACAGTAGTTTTAGAAATTTGATCGCCTTGCTATGGACATGTCATTCTACGAAATCCAATTCGTCAAAGTACTGGGTAAGTTTTATTGAAACAATTTCATACCTTATAACATGCTCTCCTAATGAACTTAGCAAATATTGTACTAAAAATAAGTTTGAATATTTTGATATGTAGAAAAGGCAACAAGGCAAAACAGGAGCACTCCAGACTGGGATAGTGTTTTACAACTATGTGATCTGATAAACGAGAAAAAAATAATGTAAGAAACTTTGTAAATGCTGAGTTGCTCAGTTGTCGCTCAACAGTTGTAGTCAACTGTTGGCTCTGTGTATGAGATAATTGATACTGTGTTTATTTGGTTTGTTGTAGGCCTTGTTATGGCTTTCTTGTAATGAGGGGTCGGCTGATGTGTAAACTGGGGAACGTCCAAATGATGACGTTGCAGGTTAGTTTTATTATTTTCAAGGAAACATCATAATATCATAAGGAATTGCTATATTATCCGCGTGCAAACTAGTTCTTTCAAATGCCCCATCAAGTGAATTTTTGGCAATGGGAACGAATAGAGCAACGCAAATATCAAACAAGTCAATCCCTAATTGAGTCTGTATTAGTTGCACAAACGTATTTGTGCACACTTATTTCCGAACGTTCACAGATTATAATGATTTACACCTTGTTTTTTAATATTTTAGGTGTTTGAGTCAATCGTAAAGAATTGTGGGTCTCACGAAGTTTACAGTCACCTGTCCGATGAACTCTTTTTACAAGAGCTTCGACATCTTTACAAAACAAGTCAAGATGAGGTTTTGCTCAAGAAGTTGAAAGAGTTAATGCAAACGTGGGCACTGGCGCTTCAAGGGTTTTCTGATTATAGGAATTTACAATGTATTGTTGGCAAGATGACGGTAGAAGGAGTGCGATTTCCTGAGATGCATGCTACAGATGCTAGAAAAATCATCTTTCGCAATCCCCCGAAATGGTCAAAAGAAAAAAACTGCCATCTGTGCACGGTCAACGTTACTTTCAGAAGGCACCATTGCCGTTCCTGTGGAATGGTATTTTGTTTAAAGTGCTCCAGCTTTTCGGTAAAACTACCACAGTTTGGGCTGGTAGAGAATGCTCGAGCTTGTGAGAAATGCTTCGTGGAAGCTAAGAACTACGCGGAGAGGGATAAGGCTGGACGCTGAGGCCGCTTGGCGTTGGGAGTGGACTGAGAATTGGGAATGGAATGAACGTTGAGTTAGTAAAAATAGCATGTGTGTGTAGCTCTGACCACTGAATAACCGTCACAATTTTAAAGAATTTTATTTCTATTTATTAAGAATCTTAGTGCAAAGGCCACTCAGTCAAGACCCAATGCAAATAATTCCTGTAATGTGACTGAAATGTTGAATTTTGGAGACCTTATAGATTGACGTAAGACTGTACCATAAGACTGTGAGAAATAAGATCTTATAATTAGAACCATTTAGCTACTTTAACTTATACCTAAATAAGTATGCTATATGCAGTATTCACTTCAGAGCGGAGTGGTATCCTCTGTGCTGAAATATAATTAGTACTGTACACTTTGTTTATACACCTGAACTAAACGTTTTTAAGGGCAACCCACAAATTTTAATGATACTTTAATGCTGTATGCATCTGTTGAATTTGAGTTACAATAGAAGAAATTTTGTCAAGTTTTAAAGATAGTGCTTTTATTTGTTAAATCGAGATTGACGAAGGCGAAATGTATTAGAAGCTAACATTAATAATTTTAGTACTGAATTTGTATCTCAAGATCAAAATTGCTTGAGTTTATGTTTTTGAAAATGAAAATAGTAAAGCCAATAGAGTTTATATCCAATTGAGAAGAAAATGACGAGGAAAAGGATTCGATTATCTTTAAATCAAAATTGCTTGAGTTTATGTTCTTGAAAATAGTAAAGCTAATAGAATTTATATCCAATTGAGAAGAAGAAGATTATGAGGAAAATGATTCGATTATCTTTAAATCAAAATTGCTTGAGTGAAGTTCTTGAAAATAGTAAAGCTAATAGAATGTATATCCAATTGAGAAGAAAATTATGAGGAAAATGATTCGGTTGTGTAAATATGAGAAATCTGTAAATAAATGGGATTGCTATTCTGATCATGAAGCAGAGTTCGTTATTTGCGAGGAAATTAACTTCGCTCTTTGAAAGAGACTTATAATTGTTAAATATGGAAAGACTTTATGTGGAGTGGATTGCAAAACATGTCCATTATAGCAAAACCTCAGTAACCATTCCTCGGACTCCTTCAGCCTTTATCCCACGAAGCATTCGAGGAAACAGTCATACCACTTTCGATTCTCTCGGAGCTGATTGTACACATCTTCGTGGTCCTCTTCCACGTTGTGAATGATGTATTCATTCATCAGTTCAGTACGAAAGGCCATAATTTTGTCATCAGAAATCTCATAAGTGGATGGTTTCACGCGAAGGACAGCTTGCAACATGCGATTCTATAAATATTTAGATAAAAAAAGATTCAGTAAAATGCGCAGGATTAGCAGTTTCAGAACTTCAGATACAAAAAAATTACTTACGAATGTCAGTTTCGGGATAACCAAATCTTCGGGATCTGGCACCTCTCTCCAAGTCATTTCCATTCCGGAACTGTCCTTGGCGTCACACGCTGTCCAAAAGCATCGAAGTCCTCCATCTTCGAGCTTGCTCGGAGCATCAAGTTTCTTGAAGTTGAATGCAGACGCTGCTTCATTTAATGGCTTCAACCTTGCGTTTCGGATTACTTTAATGATATCCCCTCCAGTGTAACTGTTAGAACACTCAACTATTAATTCCAAGCTTTAACCAGCAGTATTAGTATCTAAGGCCTTATCCAATACACAAAGTGCATTATTTACCCAACTGTACGTCGTGCCAATTCTTCAAAATCACCTTGTTTCAAGACATGTTCCGCATTGCCCAAGTATCTGTTGAAAATGTAGGCCCTGTCTCCCTGAGTAGGAAGATTCATGTACACCATTTTCTCAAAGCAATTTCGAGCAGTTTTCTCCACACGATGTGGCTTATTTGTTGCAGCCAAAACAATCACGGCTTTCGGCAAAGTATTTAACTCACTGATTTGGTCAAAAAATTCAGCAGTGATCCTTCTGGTCAATGCCCGCTCCGCCGTACAAGTAGAAGGGAAGTCCTCGAATAGTTCTTCCACGTCATCAAAAAGCAAAACGGTTGGAGCCTGTTCTTTGGCCAAGGCAAAAATATCTCGAATAGTCTGCTCGGACTTTCCTGGAATGTCAAAGCGAAGTTTGTGTCCAAGCACACGAATGAAGCGCCCCTTGATCTCAGCAGCCAACAAATAAGAGATTCTTGATTTTCCGGTTCCGGGAAGCTGAGTATAAAAGTAATGAGGTTAAAGTTTGTTCAATTCGATGCGTGCAGTTTAAAAGAAGTATATATGTAATCTAACCCCATAAAGCAAAAGAGAGTCCCATGGACGCCTGTTTCCGACGAAGAAATTCGGAAACTTCTGCGGTAAAGCCCATTGTTGTTCCAAAACTTCCTTCACTGCCTCGGCTCCAATCAAATCCATGAATCTTCCGACCGGGTGTTCCTCATAATAAACAAGCGAAGCTAACTTCATTCGGTCAATGTTGTCAAAAGTGACAGCTGGTTGCCAAATCTTTTCAATACCGAATTGATTCCTGAAATAATCAAAATATGGATTTCGTAATTAATTAGTACCAGAGGAAATATAATACAGAGTGTAATATAAGTGCAAAGGAATCACACACCTGACAGCTTCCTTTTCAACAAACATGCCATGTTCTTCATAGCCAGTCATATCTCTTATCATTTCCTCGCTTCCAGGTTCGTCCAAAATCTCCTCTGAAATTTATAAGAAGTAATATTGTTAATACTTTAAACATTCATAAACCATGATATTGGTTTTAAGTGAAAATGACCCACACACTCGGCAATAAAATATGGAACTTCATGACCTCACCATAGCTCTCCGCAATATTTTTTTGCAAGCTTCAGAATTGCTCAGCGAAAACTTTAGTAAAAATAATCAAGGATGCCTTTAGTATATATGCTATCTAAAGTCTGCAAAAGGTGTCCCATCACCAAAGAAGAATTGACACAAACTGAAACTTGCAACGCAAGAGTAGTTTCTCACGATAATCATTTGCATACAGTGCTCGTTGTGTGTTTGCATTGTTTCGTTTTTCATGATCTCTTCATGCACCTCACTGTGAATTTGAAAAAATTGACTACTAATTTGGATCTAAATTCACACTCTCGCATCCTCTCTTTTAGTGTTGCATTGTCCGTTGTGCCAGACGTGACGGTCGTAAAAGTCATTCCAGCAGCCAGACTTATATCCAAGTGCAAATGTTCTACGAATACTCAACAAAGCGTAGTTTTGTTTGAGCGAAATGAACTAATCCTTTTTGGATAATATACAATAAGAAAGAAATGTGGAAGGCGGCTTTATTACAAACTACATAGCGAGCAGTTCAGTTCATACAGTATTAATATCCATTCTGGAGAATCGCCTTGGTCAGCAAAATGGAATATACAATGGTGTAATTTGTGCATGCTAGCTTGACCTAGTTTGTAGTAGCTCAAAACATGAAATTTAAGAATAAATAATAAATTGTCGAAGACTTCCAGTATTTAATTATTTGGTAGTGGCTTTAAAAGTTAAAGGAAGCAAGCTTGAGTTTCTAACTCTGAGTTTCTGCTTTCAGGCATTAAAGACATTAACTATGCGCAAAAAATATACTAAGATTTGAAACTCTTACTGTCAAACAATTGTTTGAAGAGGACACACGCCTCTTGATGGCTTTTTGACGACACGATTGCCTGCCTTTGAATAGCTGCTGCGATTTCTTCCTGCTCTGTTGGAGTATCCTGTTAAAAGTAAACAATAGCATTTTATTGATGACCTCACATACATATACATATTCACATATACCTATACACGCATATTAATTTGTAATATTTTCTTCCATAAATTACTAAAAGAATTAAATATAAACTTCGATTTCGTATAAATATGTCAGATTAATTATGTCTCGCCTCAATTGAAGTTAATCTCAGCATTTTAGCTGCTCGGCGCAAATGGAATCTCATTGTTAGGCTGATTCTTCACGATAACGTCACACACTGACAAAGTTAAACTCAAGGTGGTAGTTCGGAGTGTTGTCTGGAGTCGGACTGGAAGGAAAGTGATAGGACGGGTCAGCCCCCGTTTGGTTCTAACTTCTAGCCCCGATTTGGGTTGGATTGAAAGTAAGGGGAAGAAATCTATCCATAGAATTTGCAATTGCATAAAGGTAACAATATTGGAGAAGACATCCCCCTACCCCGATAAAATCAAATGCAATTTGTTCTGCACTTTTCGAAGCCCACTCCTCAGCTCCTCTTTAGTTCAGCATTTCCTTGCAGGCGCGTAACCTAAAGACCCAGTCCAGTTCCTTGTTCTCCTATTGGACACATAATGCTATGACGATTTTTGACGAGGCCCAAATGAGTCAGTTACAGTTTCAATGTGAGAAGTTTATGCTCCTAATTAGCTGCAATGTTGGTTCCTTCCCCAAAAATAATTTAAAATTTCTTAATTTCAGATGCCAATGAAAACTACAATTAATTTTTCAATAAACATAAAATATATATTAAATATATGATTGGGGATTGGTATGTCTGTTAAATCAATTTACTTTTGATGAATGTAAACTAAACTTTTATTTCGCATCAATCACCTAACATATGTTTTACAAATAAATTTACAGACAATCGTACATGAATAGCCTTAGAACCTAAACCCTTCCTATTTCGTCATTTCACTTATTCCAAAAGTTAACTAAGATAACGAAACGAGTATAAAAGGTATTGGGAGGGGTGAGGCTATTCAGTGCCTTTTTTGTAAAATATTGCGACTGGTTAAAATTCTAATTGACACTAAAAGCCAACTAGTAAAAGTTGGGCAAAAGCAATCACAAGATAAATAATAAAATATAGATTTTTGCATTTATGGGCAAAAGAAAATACAATTATAAACATTTTTGGCCTTCTCCATACTACATACCTTCAAGAAAACAACATCTATTCATTGGTAATTTGGTAATATATAATGCCTTCGTGACGAAAGTGACTCTCCACAAACAAGCTAAAACTATGCTGCAAATTCATTTCGTTTAAACATGGGAGGTATAGCTATTTGTACGAGTTAATTGTTATTTACAACAGCCCAAGCTCGAATGACAATAGATATTACAACTTGATGAGGACACATCTAATTTATCACCGAATGAGCTTCAATAAAATGTATTAAAAACATTCCGCGTATTTTGTGTTAAATATCCAACTCAAACTAAACAAGATAACGGGAACAGAGATTAATTGTACAAATAATTATTGTTGAGGCTTAAAATTCCAATACAATAAAATACAGTTCATTACTACAAGCTAATTATCCTACTACTGCGCTGTATACAAATGTTTGGCGGCTCTGTTCCAGAGTATATAAATTTGTTATTTTGAGTATTGCATTAGAATATAACAGGCTGGTTTAAAACTTTAAATTAAATTACTAAACATAAAATATTAACTTCATTGACAACATCCATGTCGTAAACCAAGCAAGTGGGAGTAAGAAAAAACTGAAGTGTGTCGATGATGAGGAAGAGGAATCTGTTAAGCAATAAATAATAATTTAGAATTTTGAGTTTGTAGGTTGTTTCCAATTGCCCTCCTTGTAAGGCTAGCCTGATGGGCCCCATGCATTGTCAAAAGAAACAAAACTGCTATGAAGCTCTATTCAGGAAAAGCGAACTGCGTAATTATTATTAAATAACATTGTCAAAAAAATGAAACTGCTACCGAACTGGGATCAGGAAATGTGAACTGCGCAATTATTATTAAACAACATTGACAAAAAAAAATTCTTTAGCGGTCATTAGCGCTTGAGTTTGCTTGAAAGTGCCAGACATTCAAGGTTCCAGCTCCTAGTTTATACCCGAGAAGATGAACATGAGCACAGCCTAACCTCTCCGACCTCGGAGCTTTGTTTATGGTTAAATATCATTTTACACGTGCGTGATTTCTCTTCTGAGGTTTAAAGTCAGCTATTGTTAACAGCATGAAGTTTGCAATTTCTCGATGCGACAAAGGAGAACATTGTTTTCAATCAGGCCAGGCCATTACACAACTCGTAGCAAATAAGCTTACTACGTTGCAAATTGCAACTTGTCAAGCAAACAGAAAAAAACTACGAATGTAGAAATTAATGCATGTAGTGACCAACTTATAATTGTGGTCAGCAAATCAATCATCAGCTATCAAGGCCAAGGCAGTCCTAAGACTTGACAACAAGATGGTTTTAAGATAAATATTGACAACTACTCGGCGTGGCAAAAACGGAAAATAAGTAGCAAATGGCCACAAAATTTAACATATTTAAATCATGTCAAAATGCGACGCTATCCCTTCCCTTTGAATAAAATAAACCCAGTATTCATCATTCCCTTACCCTCAAATGATTTTTTTGTTGACGCTTTTCTTGACGAACAACTCCTGTACGGAAGTGTCGTTTTTCTTTGCGGTGGACTCAAAGCGCCAGGGATTTCAAGGCTAGGCCTCGATATTTCTCTTCCGTTTAGTAAACGATCAAAATCCTGTTCAATTCTATCCGCAATCGGACCTACATGTTTATGTCTTCATTTAAGCAACTGAACAATGTTATCAAAGCTATAATATACAAAAGAAATTCGTCACCTCTGAAATGAAACAAAAGCTGCACGCATTCTCCATTCTGAATGTCTTTTGTTTGCCTGTGGTCGTATATGAGCATCCATTCAGGAACGCCAAGCACTTTCCGAACGTCATCCATAAAGTCCTCCCTGTAGATAAAACACAATTAGAATTTAAATTGAGTAAAGTGCGTGAGTCATTTTTATGTGCACATACAAAATAAAACTGTTGAGCTTCCTTATATTAGCGTATTTGATGATGTCTTTGTCCGGATCAATATTAGCGCACGCAAGTCTTTCTATTCCAAAATTTGGAGCATGGATGATAAGGGATCGTGACAAAACAGACCCAGGACCACCTGAAAATAATCAAGAAAATTGAGTCAACATGTAATGACTATGACAAACCACAAAGGAATTTTAAGCAAATACAATTTATCTTTCTAATCCAATTTATTTAGACTTAGCACAAGCGTTATTATGACGAAATTCGCACGGATTAGATGGTATTTCATGCACTTGTTAATGCAAATATCATTCACCCTTCTCTGCCACTACCAATTGAGTTGAACCATAACCATAATCCAAGTAAGAAGTATTTGCAATCCTCAATATTGAACTTGTGAAACATCATGGATGTGCTAATCTTTACAGTATCTGCAGAGCTAAAGCCAATTTCGCAGAATTTAATTAATAGATAGTAAACATCTGTAAATTAAGTTTAAATTAATAAAAAAAATATCTGAGTTGACGGCCGGTCAAACTCAGTAAACGTGTTTGTAGTAGCTAGGTTAAATCGGTCATCACGGTGGCATGCTAAATGCCAACCGAATTAAAATACTAAGTTTCAACTAATTTCACTCCGCGTGTTTCCTCTTGATCTAGCAATTTGTTGGGACGTGAAACAGGGCCATTGCGTATGGCGTACACATTAGATTACAGAAATTGCCTGCATTGGAAAAATGTACATGATGCCTTTGTGCGTCGCATCAAACCCGTATAAAAGCTGACAAGACTGAAGACGATGTACGGAGTTTGTGAAATGAATGCTTCTAATGACTTTACGTAATAATTTAAAGTACTACTAATTAATTGGCAACTAAATTCACATTGCATTCACCATTGCAAAGTAACCACACAAAAATTTGAGCAAAGGTTTGACTTACTGAGAGGTAAATTAGGATCACTAAAAACATATTTATTAGCTCCAATTGTGATAGGCCCCAATCGGCCAGAGATATCTCCTACGTTGCATCTGAGTGGTGTTTGCTGGGAACACTCTTGGGCGTAAAACTCGACCTACGAATAAATGGAAATGACAACTCCAAACAAAATGACCATCGACAAACCATGCACTGCGATTACAAGAGCATGTCAAGTGCGAGCAAAGTTTGGAACAAAAAACCAGAGCTAGCCAAACTGATCAATAATCCTGAGACCAGCAGCGGCATTTAATATTTTTGCAATTTTTTATCCCATTCCAACACAAACACAAGTGCCCTCTTAACAAGAGGATAAATGATAAATCCTATTGCATCGCACTTGAAGATGGGATGATTTACATTAAAATTAATTCTTACATTGTTTGGTTCTGCCAAATGAATAAAATATGGATTCCATTGGTAGCCTGCTGCCACGCAACGATGAGCCAAAGATTTGACAGCTGCATCATGAGCAATTCGGTTTACAAATACGGACCACTTGTGCTTCCTTGTCTGCATTATAAGAGAACAAATTATTTTCACTTCGGGTTGAGTCATATAAACCAGAAATGACTTCACTAAGCCAGAAGAGCATGTGAGGTTTCTAAATACATGTGCATTTAACATATCGGAAAGATTATCCGCTGTCGGCCAGGAAATAAAACTGTATTTAGTTACATGATTTTTTTGTAATATAATTCTGCACTTACAACTTCGCGGTTGAGTTGTCCAGGATATTTCAAATTTACTTCAATAGTTGTATCACTCAAGCTCCCGTCATTGTAAACAAGTTGACTCTATTAATTTATTACATATTTTACATTTTAATAATTATGTTATGTTATATTGTTATCCTTTAGAGATTTAAAATTTCAAACTAGCAAAAACACAAACTACACAAACTACACACAAATACTCACAAATCTGACATATCCCCATACATATCCATCAGGGTGATGGAAAGAAGCAATGGCACGATATTCCGAAGCTTCGGAAGGACTGTATCCTCGGACCAAATCAGCACAAGCCCAACTGTATTAAGTTCCAATTATTAATCCCGTAATTTTAATTTAAGTGATTATATTCTATTACCGAATGTTCTTCTCCTTCTTGTGGACTACAATTGACCTTCCAAGAATGGAGTGTGGAGAAATTAATTCCATATTTGTATCATTATACTGATCTTCAAATTCATGAAAATCGGCAAGGTTCCCGAACTTGCCGCTTAAATCCCCAACCTCATATTGGTCCTGTGACCCACTTTCAGGTGATTTGGTGACATTGAATGGATTGAAATGACCACCGACAGAATGCTCAGAACAAGGATTGGCGCTATCAATTGGCAGTGAAGTCTGTACAAATAAAACATAAGCATTTCAGGGCATGCGTGGATTAAGCTATGCTCAATGGATGTAGCGGATTCACTCAAAACATCCTTAAAAAATTTAATCAGTTGAAATTGATGCTAGGATTGATGCATACCTCATGGACATGGTAGTTTTGAGCGATGCTTCCGAGTCCTTTAAGGCTGACAAAGGTCTTGACAGGAGAGAATGGCGTCTCTTGAAGAAATTCCAATTTGCCAGTCACGCCAATCTTCTCTCCATTCCCGAACCAATCCTTCGCCACAACTTTCACTCGATACACTCGTTCAATCCTGTAAAATGATGAATTGATGAGACAAAACAAAACATTTGTAAACAGTACAGAATAAATTGAATGCATCCATCAACAGATGGAATGCATGTATGTCTTCTCCTTTTGCACAGTGGTTCGACATTCCATGTAAATTAATACGGTGGAAATGAAGCCGCCCATTCATTTGCATCTCAATACGAGTTCCTCGAAACAATTTTGCAATCGTTTAAGTTACAAATGAGGATGCAGTTGATTACATTTTTTCCTCTATTTTTCAATTATAGTTCAGACAAACAATGACTAAACAGCCATTATATACTTGGTTAAAATGTCCAACGCAATCTAAATCCTTAGATATTAGAAGCTAGCCTCACTGATTCCATAATTTATCAACATTTGCCCATGCAAAGATTCAAAAAAATTTAATCCTAAAACTTTCCTTGAAGTATCTCACGGCGAGCACTATTAATTAAGAAACTTTGGACATCAAAAGTACTCTTCTAAACTCCCCAAATAAAAAGCATAGAACTATATCAGCCAATTTGTGGTTACCGTCTCTCTCTGTATCATGTCAAAGCTGGTAAACTTTTGGAGGAATGCGGAATTTTGCACATAATGAATGTAAGCATGATGCATATTCTAACTGTGCTTCATAGGGCAGGTGCAACTGCATGCATAATTTTTTGCAAATGAGCAAGGGCAAGAAGTCATAATTTTTGTCGAAAAGAATTAATGCTCAGGAAAGAAGGAAGAAGTAATAAGGGGGGGGGGGGGGGATTCTCTATGCTATGGTGTGTAAGAGAACTTTCTTTAAACGCATTCCTGTGCAAGAGTCGTGTAATACAGTGCGGTTAGTGTGATTTCATTTTCATCTCTGAAGAATACATTGGACTATCTGAATACAACGAACATTAAATGTATTCAGTCGTTAACACACATGACTCCTTCATTCGCTCAATACAATGGTTGCATGCAACCTGCTCCGTCTTTACGTGGCGCATCACTTAAGTCTTCTAATTACAAGATCCATACACAAGTATGAGATTTCTCTCAAGATAATGCACTTATCAAAGTCACCATTGGCAAAACAAAGAGACCCACGCAACGTAAAGGCGACGGAGAGTAATCTGCCCATCACACATGCGTTGATGACTGCGGACATTATTTTAATTTTAACACTTGGATTATTTTCACTATACACTGTGACTTCAAAAAAAGTAGCCCTCTCATTCTGGGCTGACATCCTCAAATTTCCTATTGGATGAGAAACTAGAATAAAGCACAAGTCGTTGTCCTCACTTTCCCATCACATCAGAGAGAACCAGGCTTTTCTCTAATGAAAGGGTTAGCCAAAATCCCGACGTCCTCGTCATTTAAGTAAAGACAGAAGGTAGGAGTGAGGATAGGATTACAACGTTAATGGAGCACAGTTTACTGCATTTCCATGCCAGTTTATTACATCCTTCGCTTTGCCGCTCACTGTCCCAATGAGAGGCATGACTATTGCTTTGTACTCTATTGTTGACTTGTCACGTAAAGTTTTAGCCCAGAGTCCACAACTCCCTCTCTTTCCCTTAATTTAATTTAGTAATAACAAGTCTTATTAGAAAGTGAGAATGAGCTTCTAGTGCCTGGTCCCATCTACCGATGCTACATAATACAACTTCTCCTTTCCACCCAGCCCGTAAAGCACTGCGTGGAAAGCTTGATTTTGATAAATCCGCTTTATCCTAAATGCAAGTGGCACAGTAAAAAGTACGTGAAGGGTTGACATATTTGATTCGATCAAAACATTGCAGCTTCAACTTTTATGCTGATTTGCATATTAGAATCTGTTCAAATGTCTCAAACTGTAAGCCTCAGAAAACTTACATGGTGCATGCGAGTCTGTCTCCACGATGAGCCGGGTAGTGGTCATCATTGATAACAATTGAATTTCCAATAATAGAATACTTTCCAGTCAAGGGAAGATTCACGTCGGTGTAAAACCTTTTTGTGTAAGCAATCTGTGCCTTAGTCCCAGAGACAGAGATGCGCTGATGCCGTGCGCTCAGATCTGCCAATTGACAACGGAAGGGACTAGATGGGCCACAGTCAGAATAACCCCTGGCTTCTGTGCTCACCTGTTGGAATATTAATTAGTGATAAAGCAAGGAAGTCCTTTGAGGCATTGAATCTCAACTCACTTTGTAAGGGTTGAATTGAGGTCCGGCACTTGTGCATCGATTTCGCCAATCGTAGAAATCCTTTGTGATTTCACCTTTATGAATGTACCATTGATGATCCAATGTATTGTTCTGTGACCCATCGCTGTAGTGGAGTCCATTTATGAAGATGCTAAAAATTATATGTTATTAATTAAATTTAATACAAATAATCATTACTACTTCGAGGACAAACCCAAAGAGATACATACAATATATTGAACCCAGAGCAGGTATTGGATGTGAAGAAGACAATGAGAAATTACGACACTGCAATTTGTGCAATATAATAAGAACTGCATATTTTTCTTTGGGTCGTGTTTCAGCGCATGATTAGAGCAGCCAACTATGAGAATTCTTGGCTCTGCCTACCCAGAGGTGTGGGAGAAAACAAATAAAAGCAAATGGGTGGGAACTTATTACTCAATGGAGCAGATGGTCGGTAACTCGGTTAATCGTCACCTCACCCAATGTGGTCTTAACTTTTTATCCTCCTAAGTAGCTTACTACTATTCACACGGCTTAAGTAATGTTGCATACAGACATATTTGAAGCTGATTCGTATCCTCTCCAAATGCAATGTCAACCCAAGTGGCAATTAAATTACTGTTAATATATAATGAGAGTTAACCTGGTTTCGGAAAATGGATCGTTGGCTTCTTGAGTGAAATAAATAGAGCCAACGAGCGGGTACTTGAAGGTTGCAACGGCTGTAATCAACTCACGTGTATTCTCAATATTCCCACAGATCCAACGCCCAGAGTCCGACTCCCTGTAAAGAAATGTGTTTTAAAATGCAAGTAATACAGTAAACCGGATTGCATGATTGACCTCCAGAGGTATAACTGAATGTGATTGTACCTGTTTATATCAAGGAAGGCTAAAACAGGTTACTGACAGAAAAGGAAAAGGAAGGTAACATTGGAAGACCCACTTTCTTCCTACTATTTAAAGAAGTAACGGTGTTTGAGTAGGGACACTCACCTATGGATGACAATGGATCTTCCCAAAATACTGTTCTGTCCGAATAGGGGTAGGTTTGAGTCACTGTATTTACTAGAAACATTATCAAGCCCCGTAAATGGTCCATATTTTCCACTCAAGTCACCCAACTGTAGAACAGCAACGCATGTTTTTATTGACACATCTTAATAACATAAGATTTCAAAATTAAGTAGTAACTTACCTCGAACTGATCATCTGAACCACCAGCTGGTGCTGGGTAATCGGCCATGTTAACTTGATATGGATTCCAATGCCCGGCAGTGACTCCACAAATCGCATCATCCGCCTTCAGACAATGAATTTTGTTCAAAATTAAATTAAAATTATATAAAACACAGAATACTTAAATACACAATTCTCTTCTCTCAAACTATAATTATGATGAGTTACCCGGAGTTTTGGTGTTTTTGGAAGTGCATGAACGTGGAAACTTCCAGCCCTTGAACCAAGTTTTCTAGCCACGACGTAAGTTGTAGTCGGATGGAATGGCGACGGTTGAGTAAACGTGAAGTTAACCTTAGCTCCGTATCCATTGATTAGAGCAACACCTTTTTTCGGTTCAATCTAATTAAAAAATTTGTACAATGAAACCTGGTGACTGTCTTCGCACCATGTTAAATTTATGCGTATGCGTTGGTGTTGGGCGCCGCGCCGGGCCGGATGCAGTTGCCGTCGGCCTATTTAAATTCCGAGAAATTCGTGCTTTTATTCGTATTTCGCAATGTGCCCCGACGCGCGACCAGGAACAAACAGTCATATTTTACTTTCAAACCACAAACCAACCAATTAATTAACATTTAATCCAGCCAGTATAGTGCCCAACAAAGAAATCATTTTTTCACTTTGTTTAATTAAGTGACCGGAAACAAAGACATGATGAATGTGTGTGTGTGTATAGAGCTAAGATTGCATTGTATGTGCTCCCCAGTCTTGAAGATGTAAATGACAAATTCCAATTAGCATTTCTGATTTGATAATTAATTGCGGAAGAAGTCAGACAGGGCAAGGCTTTGAAACCCTTTCGCATCTCCTTAGTGGATGAGTTGTGCAATGCACTCAACATTTTATTCACATTCTACTATTCTACACGCATACGCACTCTGTAATAATACGCAATGAATATTTGAAACCACAAGCTCGAAATCATCTCCACACATAACACGGCACGGCAATCGAAAAGGAAAAATGATAAAAGGGAATTGTAAAATGTAATTTCTACGGTCATGCATTGTTAAAGGAAAGAACTTCTGCTGCCGAATGGAAAATGGATTTGAATCTGCAATTCATCTCGATTAACACCTGTTGATATCCTAATTAGATTCTCCTACGCTTTTTAAATCTCCATTGTTTTGCACCTGCTTAAAGTGCTTTCGTCGGTCTAAGATCTTATCTTTCATCAGCACTGGAGGTCTTAAAATAACGTGCAGTTAGTTTATTCCGTGCAGGGATTTGCACGCTGAAGAGCCGTCATAATCCCTGCCTCTGCGAATGCCACTTGCTTCAGAATTCTTCAGTTAACCCATGCAGAGAAAATGCAAGTGCTTCAAAGCGGCTGCTTGGTGGGCATTGACATAGTCATTCAAAGCAAAAAATATGGAGTGAGAAAACGAAGGACCCACAAATGGAATTCCATTTGAACCAATGTTTGTGAAATAATTCGAATATTTCTGATTCGGTAATACTACGCAAATCACGACATGGTTTTACCTTTGATCAAGAGCAGAGGAACACCTTTTGCAATGTTAACTTGAATAAGGTCCTAATGGAGAACGGTCTCCCATTAAATTAATTGCAGACCCCCGTTGCTTAATTGCAAATTCCAAAGGATGAAGGAAGGTGAAGACGGGACACTAATTTACTAAAGCATAATGTGCGTGGCTCTGTAATCAAGTCTCTGATTAATTTTCTTTTGATTTCCTCATTCAGGCGCACACGCCGGGCCAGAGCCATATGGCAGTTGAAAGCTTTTAACTAAGCAATAACCAGGAATCAAAAAGATCAAACCAACTAATGAAAGATAATGGGCGGTAATGTACCAGGACTGGAAAATCCGGGAACATAAGAGTGACGGATTGCAGACAGGGATATTTTGTTTCCGTGTTTCCTGAATACGGAAATTCGAAAATTGACCTGACTGTTAAGTTTACTTAATAAAATGAAATCCACCATCTACAATGAACAGTTCTCGCCTAGTGCAAGTGTGTGCTCTTTGTCATAAAATGGAATGGTAAAATTGCAAAGGTTTTTGACATTGCAAACGTTTTCAAAAGCGCATCACTTCGGGCGAGGATGTAATCAGTGTTGGCAGCCGTGCAAATACGATGCGCGCTAAAGAAAATGAATGAGGATTTTTTTTTGACAAAATTACCTTCTGAATCCGAGCGCAGCCCACGATCGTGTCTGGTTTATCAGGATGAAAAATTGCAACAAATATTTTCCGGCGTCCCTCGTATGGAATCATTGGTAAATGGGTATCCATGTAAATCTTTCTGGAAAAAATTGACTGACGCGCCCCGATTCGGATCTTTCCGTGCTTCTCTGTCATTTCTCCCGCTGCACAAGACTCGGGGCTAGACTTTGAGCAGCCACCATTGCCTTGAACATTTTCAGGATCCCAAAGAAGTTGAAGGGTATTGCAGTCATTCTCATCTGTTGAAAAGTTGAGGTTTAGAATACATTTCCCTAGGAATTCTTCTAAATGCTAAGAATGTACATGCAGTTGCTTACCTTTTACATTTGCTCCATAATCCGTTATAAATAGCTTCCAAGCATGATCAGAGGCTGCTGGTCTATCCTGATTAACATGGAAAATATCACTAAATATGGCTGTCGTAAGGCCCTGCCTTTCATTCAAACTGGAGAAGTAAACTGTTCCTGCCATTGGATGTGTGAAATGAGCCACTCCAAAGCGAGTTTCCCCTTCAGCCTTTAACATTACAAGAATTCCTTTTAAAGCTGTTGAAAACCTTATTAACATTTAAATTAAAGACGTACATCAATCGTGGCACATGTGCTTTGACCTCTTGACGTTAGAATCAAACTATGACCCCATATACCACCGACTCCGGTCAGATTCACTCGCTCTGACGTCATTGAAATTGTATTTTCTGCAGGTAGAGTCAATTTGCCGAAAAGGTCATCTAATTTGGCAACACTAGTTTAAATTCAAAAATAAGTGTTTCATTAATAAGCCTCTATTTTTGAGGAAGGCGAAGGGAAAGAAAAAAGTTCTTACTAGGCACCGAGAACTGTTTGGTCACACCGGGTGGCCGGGTTGTCCCCATAATTAACAGGGAACTCCCTCACGACCCAAGTGTATTCACTGGCCTCTTCATACAAGGATTCAATGCTGATGAGCGCTGTAACTTTTGATCCTAAACCTTCCTGGATCCATGTAACTGTTCCCCGGATCCCATTCCCATTCAATGGGGCGAACAGTGTTATGGCTTGAGCTTCAGAAATTCCCAATCCTGCAAAGAAAGATTCCGAATTTTGTTATTTATTGATCTATTTCAATAACAATTGCGGCAAACACCCTACAATCCCCTAGTCGTGTGATCTGAAATCATGATTAGGAGATTTGACCAAAGTTTTGTGAAACGTCTGTTTCGTCGTAGTCACTTAAACAATGCTTCATTGTCAAGAAAGTGTACTGTGCCCTGTGTGTGTTGTGGAATTTAAATACAGAATAAAATTTATCACTTGTTGTCCAATAAGCTCAAAACCTACAATTTAATCCCATCCATCGTCAGTTTAATTACCATTTTGCTAATATAGAATAGGAATGAAAATTTTAAGGTGTCACCAAATTCAGAGAACTGGATGTGGCATATTGGAATGGAGATGGTAAAGTGTGTGCATATGGTGCCGGCTGTAAACAAATAAGAAGTTTTCCATTGTGCTCGAGGACAATGGAATCTTTTGTAATTTTGGTGCATACCGTATAATGGGCGCGCGTTTCATGCCTACAAGCCAATGAGATGCGTGTCACAAATCAAAGAAATCCGCTGTTTCTTAAACGGAGTTGAAATCCTATTCGGCAAATTACTCATATAAACTCAACAATATGAAATGTTGGAAATAGTATCAAACTTTGCAAACTTAAAAACTATATATGCCGGGGATGGATTCCGATCCTCCCTCCCAAGGCTGGCCATGTGTTGCATAACAGGGTAAATTACCTACTGATCGTAGTGATTTTACCTGGGAGGTCACTCCCAGCCGACATTGAGCCGAGAAAACTCCGTGAGGGTCCATTCTATTACGTAAAGACCACCCAAGAAAATCTTCAAGAAAAAAAATGAGGAAACAACTCCTTGAAATGTTAAGCGGGCACTGGATCTTAAGCCCTGCCCGCCTCAACCCCTCAATCCATATTCCAACACGTAATCATTAAGTCCGAGGATATCTTTGGACATCTTCATCTCTCACTCCGACCAGACTTTAGCTATTTCGGGTCTGTCTACCTGCCGCGTTGACCAACTCTCTGTAAGTGTAGGAAAAAACTTGTCCGGACTAAACGGGCTTTTGGACTTGGGACTTAAAGGAGTGACGATGCGCTGTTTAATGGACTACTCCGTCGTACACGGCCAAGTAATTCGTGCTTGTGACACGTTCAACTTGATTAAAAATGAAATTCCAGGGAGTCGACGAACGGGGATGTAATGGATTCCTGAGTACATGCACCTTTATACTGGAATTTGAATGAATGTAAAAATCTCAAAGTGAAATCGTATTTGGAAGAAAGTTATTGCAGGGAAATACAAGTTGATATAAGATTGAGGTTGGTAGCCAGACGAGTCCAGTCCTCCTTTATTCTAATTTCGGCTTTAATACTACTACGATAAGACTCACGTCCCCATCTGAATCCAATGCAGTTGCCACTGAGTACAATGAAGACGAAGACTTTGGAATTTGACTAGTCATGTCACTTTGACAATAAACGTCTCCCATCCACGACGTATCTCATCTCCAACTGGCAGTCAAAATGACCATGCTATTATATTGTCCAGGGATTCCACTTTTTTAAGATCTTTGTACACGGTGCATGTATGCCTTTGTATAGTCTTGCATTTGAATGAATAACGGATAATTTAATTAAGGGTCAAAACCAATCTATTTCCGAATGTCGTTTTTTTAGCCATAAATTATTAACAAGATATTTTATGTCCTCATTAAAATATGTACGTATGTGTTCATGATTTATAACCTTACTATAAATTTAAATGTTGATGACAGCCTCCCGCTTGGGTCATGTGTAAATGTCAAATTAAATTTATGCCAAACTTAATTGCACACCTCGTTAAATCCCCGCTGTTACTACAATATGACAGGACTATAGGTAAGAACATAATTATAGCATTAAAAATTAAATTGCATCGTCTGCATTAGTAGAGCTTTGAAGATCAGATCCCAAATAAAGACACGTTAGGATGTACGGACAGGAGGGGGATCCTTTGCGAAATTCAGATTGTGAAATCCATATTGGTGATTTGGAAGCGGAGTTTATAATCTCATGAAATATTTTTACGACGACCATGTACTGTGTTACTGTTCAAAAGACTCATGGTTTTCTCAAGTTGGTTCATGTAACGTAGTACATGTATCCATCCTACTTGTATTGTTCCATTTAGAATTTTCCACGGTTCTTATGCACTGGGCTTGTACAGTACATTCTGATTCTGCACAGGTGGGATGGATGATGATGCATGGTAATGATAAGATCTTTATTAAGTTTCCAAAGCGAATTAAACTTAATAGAAGGATGAGTTCCCTTCCACTCACTCCCCAGCCACTGCCTAATGGATCTTTTCAAGTAAGGACGAATAAAATTAGGGTTAAGTACTTACTTAACTACTTTAACTCAGGCTTCACACATCTTTAAAGCAAATTGCATCTACAAGTACGACACGGCACTTCTAAACATACATCTACATGTACGCGTACGCACGCTTGGAAAATTCACAACCCACGGATTTGTGTCAGTTGTCAAATAGATACTTGCGGTACTGTGTAATATTACACACAATTAAATGTGTAATTCGCATGTCATACACAGTCATACGCAAAAATGAAAACAAATAGTTTGAAGCCCTGATTACTGCGGTGCGGTGGGAGGGTATTTGCAATAAATGTATTATAATTGACATTCACTGCGTATTCTGAGAAAAGGGGAGTTGGAGTCTTAGTTCGTTGATGTGCAAATGATACACCAGAATAGAAAATTGAATGAGAAATCTTTGCATTGATTGATCTTTGGTAATCAGTTGACTTATTCAAATGAGGTGGCGTTAAAGCCTTGCCTGCCTTCGGTCTTGCGCATGCGCATGGATCAGATCAGGAATAAACTAAACTTAATAATACAGGCGGACCCTTTCCCAACTGAACAAGCAAAGGAGGTGATTGACTCGGACTTCAAGTCAGAGTGTGAATTAAATGTAATGCAAATGAAATAAATGTTGGTTGTGGACCATCAATGAACTTTCACCAGTCAATCCACCCTCCCTGCTGACAAAATGGCGACCGTCAATTCGAATGGACAGTGCGTGGTGCGCGGTTTTACGATTAATCAGTTGTCTGATTGCAGTAAGCAGGTGTCACACCTCAATGCGTTTGCATAGAAATGTAAATTTGGTAAGAAATTGGAATTGGGGAGTGGCACAAGTTTCGCAATGCCAAGTACATGTGTTCCGGTCCAATGGTTTGTTCCATAGTAAAAACTTTGAGTTGTTTTTGCCCCAGTGAAGCACCTAACAGTTATTTTAAAATTTCACGTCAAGTAACCTAAAAATTGTCATCAATTCAGAGATGGCTATCCAAAAATTATGTGTAAATTACATGCGCGAGTGCATTGTAATAAAAAAATAAGTAATGCAGTTAAACTAAAGCAGTTTATGAGGTTGACGTTGGTTGAAAGAGTAATGAGTGGAGTGGACAATGGCCGGAAGTTTTGCTTAGGATCATCAAGCATGGTACTCAATTTTTTGTGGCTGTAACCACAAAGTACTGGCGACACGTCTTAGCAAAACAAGTTGCAACATCCACGTGGATCCCATTATTTGCATGCACAGCCAACACAATCAATTATTTGGGTAATCATTTTATTGAATATGAACTACTACGAATGAAATTTCATGGTTTCGTCCGCCCGCCCGACTACTGTCATTTCCAATTTAGCAAACCTTACTTTTTGCGAGTAAATTACCATCATTAGTTACAAAATCCAAGTTCCGAGACTTGGATTTCTTAGACAGACTTAATCCATGTCCATTTCCCTTCGGCAAGAAAAATGACCTCCCATTATCCACGGAGAATTATTTATTTTTTTCTGATTTTCAGTCAAACATCAGCCAAGTTTTCACCGAAACACAGGGCACAGCGCACAGGCGCACTACGCGTGCGCGCTGTGATGTATGAGTCCACCAAAATAGACGACTGGGCCAAAGCAAAGGAGAGGTTTTGTTGGAGAGCAAAAGGTATTTTAGCCCCATGATCCATTGTTGATGTGTCAAATCCAACATGAGAAAAGGGACAAGAATGTGTTCGGAAGTCCTTTCTATCCCTTGGCCCTTTTCATCGTATCCTGGTTTTACTTACAACTGTATGCCATGACCTCATGAGTTTGTAATAGTATTTGGAATGTACGTAATCCAATCCACACAATCCCAAGGCAGACGCATTCATCTTTTTGATTCACCGCGAAGGTAAATCTTGAGGTAAAATGTAAATAAATTCTAAGGAGACAAAAGCAACAATCCAGCTGATCTACGGGGAGGAATTACGTGCGTATGTGTGAACTTCCTGTGCCGAGAAGGGCATAAGCAACAATCTATCAAGTGTTGAAAGATTTGACGAACGGGGAATACTGCTGTACGTAAAAAAACCCGAAGACTTCGACGCCATTTACGTATCCTAACGGTGAAGGGAATTATTAAAAGTCGTCCCTTCGTTATGGGATTGATTTCAAGTGTGGGTTACATCGACAAAAAACGGGATTTAGGGATGTCTTCATTGCGGAGTCTGGTTGGGATTTTACATTGAAATTACAGGATTTTAAATTCTGAAAAAAGAATGGGAGCAGATGGTGATTAAGCGATACACAATAAGTGGAACCTAGTAGTTTTTATCAGATAAGATCTCAAAGATCGATGAACGAATACAATATTGAGACACTTTTTTTATATAAAACAGTAAGGTATCTTTTTAAAATGTAATTGTACGTAAAATTCCCGGAAAGGACTGAACTCGTTGAAATTCCATCATCAGAAAAAGCCACAAATTTGGTTGACTGTTCCTATTCGTCACGAAATATAATATAATTATACACGTTACGTTGAATTGAATGATGATGGACGACGTGTGATAGACTCAAAGAAATAAATAAATCCGCAAGATTGAATTGACAGAACGCTGAGCAGGGAGGAAAAGCATAGGATGATTTCTCAAAGTGCTCTTGCTGCGTCTTCAAGCAGATGAATAAGTGAATGTGTGGGATTGGATTGCAAAGGAAAGCACTCGACGAGGAAAATCAAAATGATCACTTGCAATTTGCAAACAAATTATTAAGAATGACTGACTGCGCACGTTGTTTATTCATTGGATTTGAAGGAACACAGACTTTACCGCAGTCTGCGGTGCATTATGGGGATTTCTAACAATTCATAAAATTGTTTTTGCCTCGTTTGGCTTATTTATTTGTAATTGGTTTGCTGACCAGTTGTACACCTGTTCCACGTTGCAAGAAACATGTGTGTGTGTGTGTGTGCTGTTACATTTCACCATCCTCATGTGCTCGTATGCATAATGATACTGATGATTTTATTTGACTAGGCGATTTTATTCCTTGATTTCACTCTGCGTCGTACTTTGTAAAAGAAAAATGATTTGGACACTGACGTATTCTATTCCATTGATGCCTCTGAACAGATTATGTATTATTAAAATGTACTATGTGAATGGAAAATTCAAATCTTTTTCAAAAACCGGGTTATTGCCTAGCAATTGGCATTAATCTCAATTCCCAGCAGCTCGCTCGATGCAAGCCCCATTTTTTGGAGCATGAAATTACAATTCTAATATACAAAGACGATTAATTTATATTTTTTGTTTTCAGTTTGACATAGAGCTTCGCGCCTCGCATTCTTCCTTGTCGTCGTCGTCTTGTAATTCTCAACATTTATTAACATTCACACCCTTAATCTTTGAATTTATCCCTCCATGCTGCGCTACTCCGGTCCGTCCGTCATCTCTGGCTAAGTAGCTCCAATTTATTTATCCACCGCCCACTACAAACCTGGCAGAGCGTCAAATTGAGGTCAAGTCAGCATGACTTTGATTTTGATGGAGATTCTCGCGCGGCGTCGCATGATATGAGTGCTGGTGTATGTATTGTATGATATGCTTGGACTCGTGTATTAAGTTCACACGAATGGATTATAATTAACACCACGACTTCAAAGGTGTATTCGTTCATTCTATGGAGAAAATCATCCCTTGATGAAGGCCATGCAGGTACGTGTCAGGAATTGAATTATTTTTAATCCGATCTAAGCACTAAATTCTTGTGCGAAATTTTTTTGCTCTGAATTCCAAGCAAAATATTCGCAGTTCGGAAGTAATTACATTCTTGTCTTCGTCATGTCATATGCTAAGTAAATTTTAATCAGAATTCCAGCACATCATCATGGAATCATGGGTGCAGTGCAGGCGCAGTGCCTTATGTCTGTCAATCCATTAGCAAAAAGTAATTAGACAAAGTTTTTCAAAATAATCTGTAGGGATGACGGCGGGGAGCAGTCAATTTGACGGAAGTGATGGATGACCTTTCATCAGATCTTGGACTGACACTTGATGGGCAAATGAGACTAAATCCCCTTGTAAAGGTAGACAGGACCATTAACCACTAAAAACGTATTTGCCATTGACACCAATGTTTAGTGGGGCTTGGGATGTTTACAAAATAAATGTTTTTTTTTCACCAACAAATCGCATCTAAAAGCTAACCTTAAGGCGAGGCAAGGCTCGAAGGAAGGACGTAACTTGCGATGCAAAGTTGTCAGAGCGGAACGCAATTTTTTCCGCAAAAATAAAATTAATCGGCTATTTTTTCTCACAGTTGGATCCTCGGCTACCAGATTTGGTGGATTTAGTTCAAATTAAATTACATTTTAATTTAAATTAGTCCTATTAAACTCAATTTGTTTAATTTCTGGCACAGTTTTATATTCCCTGCCGGCAGGCCCATGTCTCCTTGTTACATCCCTTCGGGCTTTAAACACCATGATTACAACTACAACATGGCGCGTGGAAACAAGGATGTAAGTAGTCAAAATCCCCTTTCAGCAATTAAAGTCCTCTCACAAACCAGAATCATATAAATTAGAAACAAAATATAAATGACTCCACTCTCAAATAATTGACTGTCGTCTCTAATCATAATTAGGCTCAATTTAAATTGGGGCCGTCGTCGGATCTAACTTGAAAAATCTTAAATCGCGGCAATTAATTGGCGACAATGGTTTGTCCGTACACACCACGAGGAAGAATTGTGTCATAACATGCAAATTTCTCATTTGAATCAAATGTCAAGAAAGATTACTCTCAAATTTAATTTGGTTGCTAACTGGACATGCAAGGTATAGATATGTTTGTTCGTATGACATGCCAAAGCAAAAGTACTTGTCAAAAATAGTCATTTAGAAAGTTTTTTTTCTGGCAGACTGGCTGGTCGTCCTGTCAAGTCCTGCTACCGACTGTCGCACGGGAATCCAATCCAACAACTCAATTCTTTCCTGTTTTGTTGGTTTGTTGTGGTTTTGTGGTTTATTGTTGTTTAGGCTGTTGTCCTATGTATCTATCTCTGAATGCGATTGAGGACTTTTGACCAAAACCGTTGGAATAAATAATCAAACACACTGATGACTGACTCACAGTTTTTTGCTCTAAAAAATTTCACTTCCTACACGGATTTTCTTGGAAACCCGTACACAAATGGTGCTGTGCCGTTCGGTGATCGTATTTACAAATAATATTTAGATAATTATTGCTTACCCAATATTAGAAATCCGAGTGTGAATAATCGTTTCATTCCATCCATTTTTAATTTGTTGGATTTCAAGATTGTCGGCCAATCACAAACTGATTTTTAGTTTTGAATTTAATTGTTCATCAATCAACTAAATGCGATGAATGGGGTAAAATCCATTTTTGACAGTCTATTTTTGAAGGATTGTCAATTCAATTCAAAACCCTGACTTGCTGCACCACTCCAGCCAAAAAGCCCCGTTTAAGTTTAAGAGAAAATGAACTTGTGGTGACCTGCTGACTAGTCAAGTTCGTAATTTGCATACGAACACGCATGCGGGATTGACTTGAAATCAAACAGGTAAGTTCACTTGCACTTTATGCACACAGATACACCAATCCACACTTTCAGAACCCAGCACTCAATTCCCAAGCAAAGTTTGACAATTTTAGCAACTTCAAATTACATCCACTGATGACCGGTTTTCAAATGTCAAATAATTGCGTGGTACAAGCGTAAAATATTTTCAAACTAGATAACAAATCCCACAACAGAAATAAACTACTAGGAATTTTTCTGTCCAGGAGACAGAGTATTGATGAATCAAAATACCGGTTGTAAGCTGCCGTTCGTTCGTTTGTCTCCTGAGTTAGAAGTACAAACCTCAACTGAGAAAAGATTGTCCTGAGCGCGAGGATCTGTACAATAAGAAAATGCTCATCATCAAGTTGGATAGCCTACAAAAGAATACAAAATTGTATTATAAGAAGTTTCTCTCTTGGACCAACCAACCAACCACCCATTCATTCCCCCCTAGTCTTACTTTACTTACCATTTCTGTTGATTGCACAGGTAAGTCAGTCAGTCGCTTTCCTTCTCTAGTCATGTTAGTTGGAGTACAGCAAAACTTTGGCCTCAGGCGACGTTCCTCTCAGCCTGCATTGAAAAATAATAACATTGAGGCGAATGAATGTGAGAACATCAGAAACACGAGGCAGTCAAGTAAAGCTCAGAGGGAAATTGAGGAGTTTAGTTTAGCAAACCAATCCTTATGTAAATTAACCCAGCTTAAAACAATGCAGAACACTTTAAATGAGATCCAATCAGTCCTTTGAACTTCTGAGAAGTAAAATAGTTCAAACGGTTGAAGAAGATTTTGTAATTTGTCAATGCAGTGTGAGCTAGTGCTTCAGTGTCTATTTTACCTCAAGCAAAATATTGATGGAATATCAAGTGCGGGAAATGTCCAAATGTGTTATCATTGATAATACCGTTGGCAAATTTACTTAAGACCACACACAATAATATTATGTATGTTACTAATAAACATATATAATGACATCTATGATAAACTAACTTAGTTTATCAATAACCTGGATAACCTATAGTCTCAGTCTCAGTCCACGTGTTAGCCTCAGTAAACAAAAGCAAGAAAGTTTTGGTTTTTTTACTAAACCCCTCGATTTTAGTTTTATAAGGTACAAAAGACGACCCAATACAATTCAGGGTAACGTGAGTTTGCTCACGATCTCATTGTCGATATACATACACTTTGATATTGGGTTAGAAATTTTAATTTGGTATATTTTAATTGTTACAGATAGAGATAGATTGATTTATCTTATTAATTTCGGGCCCTGAAATTAACATATAATTGGCATTGAGCTAAATACTTTTTTAGCACTCAGCAAAGTTTTGCAACACTAGCCGTCGTCGGTCTGAATTGAATTAAACCAAATCCAAATAGCACGACATATTTGAATGTGAAATGTAATAGTGCACCACGACACGTCAGCAGTTTCTGAAACATGCACCTTGAACTGATTGACTAAACTCATGAACCACGAATTTGTTTATCTTCATTCTTGAGTAATTCATAATCTTAATTAGACGCCTGGACATGTGAACTTTCATCTAAACACATGAGGATGATTTTTATCAACATCCCCATGCAGTCCCCCGTCCCCAGCAACACACTTCATTGACCTACAAGCTCCTACCGTGGGATTTAAATTTTTTAACCTTGCTCGAAATCTTATGTAACCCGCTGGGTGTCTGAGTCTGAACAAAAGCATGCAATGTGCCACTACACTTCAAATTACACGTGCAATAAACAGGTGAATTTAGACCTGTGGGTTTGCATTGTGTAATTCAAATTCTTGGGCTTCAAATCAGGGATTTATTGATCAATTATCAAGGGCTGGGATCTACAGAAGTTAAGCTGGAGTTTCTAATGGGCAGGGTTTGTTCTGTGCATTGAATATGATAATTCGTTAGCTTCCAACAGGTTGTCATCTTAAGATTAAGATTGGATTGTTCGACTGTAGCTGCTAGTTGGCTTGGCTGCAAATGGGTGTGTAATAGGAATGTAGTAAGAACTTTCGTTGTTGGAGTGTGATAATAATTTAATCAAACCATCTTGTTGGTCTCCATCGGGTAAGTTAGACACTCAGCATGTGTTAACTCCGTCCGTCGGATTTGTTCGCAGTCATTTGTGTCTCAGCTCCATTGACGAAGGATACGGATTTGCAAAAAAAAAATATTCCCAGGGATTACCCCCATGTATGTACGTGCTATGTGCAAAATATTAAATTTATGATTCTATTGTCTACTCACGGCATTACGGCAGTTCACATGTTGTGCTCGTTTGCCTCGAATTCCGTTGGCCGGTGCTAAGTTATATAGGTACTACTAATTAAATCATTATTACTACATTGCGCAAATAGGACAATTAGGCCTAATAAATGTGTTCGAATGTGAATATTTGGGTATGTTTTGAATTCAAGTTGTAAACTGACAACGACAACTAACTGAGTAAACTTTGCATATACATTTGCTATTAGCCAAACTTGATGCATGCAACCACAATGCAAGTGCAACTGACGTGGATCATCAGATGCCATCAAACACAATGAACTTAATCGTCGAAATGCTTATCACAGAACTTAACGTTTAATTTCATTTTTGGACACTAATAGCAGATTTATTACACGAATACATCACTACCACACTGCAGGTAGTTTACAATAAATAAAAAGATGTTTTGAACATTTTAACAGGCTACTTACTTTCCCTTTGAGGTGTGCCATTATGTACTTGTCATGTTGATTCGACTTCAATTTCTTGGCATATTATACTTAAATGCATGTTTTCATATCTTCGAGATCTTTCTATTATCCTGAATTTAAGTAAAATTTGTCGTAGAAGCAAAATTAACTCTATCAAGAGGTAAAAACTACATTGTGGGCATAAGACTTTGGAATTGTTAGTTAATTAAACTCCTGCCATGTGCCATGCAAGATGCAATGTAGATTAATAATAAATTAACACAGAAGGTGACTATAGAATGAATGAAAATAAGCATATTAGATTGCTTAATCAACACACCCAGCCTTTGATTTGATCAAAATCTTGTAATTGAAGGAACTAATGCATTATTTTGGCAGAAGTTGATAAACTTAACACGGAATTTGATGTGAGGATAATTTATTCCTTGGCGCCATTTCACATAATAGTACATTCAAATTTTATATTTCAATTTTCTATAACTCTTGCCTTGCAACAACAATTAGACTGATAATTTCAACTATCACTAGTATCCACATTGCATATTTTTACGCAATTAAATTTTTATTTCTTATCCTACAGATCAGATCAAATTGTGGGACACGACGATGAATAGCCAAGAAGCATTTCTCGCCTAAATGCGAAATTTGTGTTAGTAAACACTTTTGATAAAATACAAGGATGTGTGTGTAATATTGTGATGCTAATGGTCCATGATGTTCTGTAGAACTCAGGTCACATTTAACATGGGTATTACTTTTGAGAAATGCTCATCTCAAATATCGGATGCGTTGTTTTCTTGCCCTGCAACTCCAAGGATCCAAAACGGCGGTTGTTTTCGACTGTTGCTGGAATTCACTCCGCTTCCCAATTTCCTTCCAGCCTGGTGAGAAAACGAACAACAATAAAATGTAATTTGGTACAAAAATTGGTAAAAAAGCAGCCGCGAATTGCAACCTTCAAATTGTATCAATACAAAATCTTTAATTAAAAGCGTCAGCATCCAATAAAATATAGAATTACGGATGACAGAGGCAAAAGGGATTCGATGAAACCAGTTAATTTGCGTAAATCACGATCCGATTTATACGCACTTGTTTTTTGTCGACGTTGGATCGTGAGTTACCTTGACCGAGTAATTGAGTAAGAAATTCATGCAAGGAAGCATGCAGGGAATCTTAATGATATGAAGACTTCTGGGGTGGTCGACATCAAATGGAAGCAGTCACGGCTTCGCCGCGTCGACAAGACTTTGCATGCGCCTTACAGTGTAGTGTCACAAAAATTGTTCAATGTCTTCGGATTTCGTTACGCTGCGCATGCACGTGCTAATGAAACGGCTTCATTATTGTAATCAATGATTTGACTAACGGTTTTGGATTCGATTTACTTCACTTGTTTTGCAAATTAATTGCACACACACAAACACGCGTACAACGTTACATGTACGTACGTGATTAATGGTGTTGAAATTTCCACATTACCTGAGGATAATCGCGTTCTCGGAATCCAAGTCGTCCTCCACTTTGTCGACCTGCTGGTGCATCGGGGTTTATGGCACGGAATCCACCGGCTGCTGGAGAAGCTGGATCCTCCAATGAACCCACTCCATTCTCTACGTCAAAAATTTGATTTTGTGATGCTCCATTGGTATTGGACAATAGAACTGATGGTGGGTTGTAGTAGCCTCCACGTTTTCCATTGGTCCAGCCTCGACTGTACTGGAAAGTTTGACCTTGGCATCCGATGAGGATGAGGGCTGCTCCCAACAATCCAAGTCTCCAAATCAGTTTACTCATACTTCTGAAATTTAAAAATTAAAAAGTGCAAAATTAAACCTTAATGTTTTTGTATTCAAGCATTCAAATGCGTCAAAAATGATAATGATGATGAATAATGCTACAACAATAAGAAAATGGTTGGAGACTAATATATTGCTATTAATTTTAAAATTCAATTTGGCTTCCGCTCCTACAGCACTAACGGTTGTCAGTCAACTTAACATCCAGCCAACTCCTTTCAGCAGGGATTTTGCTCATTTATTAAAAGATTAGGATCAAAGGACCAGAGTAATTTGTATTGCAAATTGCAATAGCAGCTTGCACGTTGATCAAAGACCAGGCATTGTGTACACAGAATTTTCTTCAGTCTCGCAGGTGCCGATTGAAATCCTGACTCAGTTAATTGCTTTTCAAATGATATTACTTTTAACTTATTTACATAATCCGTTCCAATTGTTGTACAGAGGATGGGTGCGTGCTGGGATAAGCGCGTGCGCGTACGCGTTCGTACGATGGACGCGGCTGAGGACTGACCCAACCGCCGCGCCGCAGCGATGACGGAAAGGGTGTGTTTAGTTACATGCGTGTGACAAATTTTGCAAAAATAGAGAGAGAATTCAACGCATGAGTTTGGATTCTATTATTATGATCAGAAAAAGCAAATGCGGCTACATTTTTGAGATTAGGATTTGGGTCAAAGAATTAGAGAATGGATAAAGGAATGTATAGCAAATCGTGAATACAATATTGGATTAAGGATGCAATTGTTAATTATTCAACCGTTTGATCCATTGTTTGAAGACAATGGGAAACGGGGGGAATTTATTGTGAACGATTTAGCAATTAGCAGGTGCAGGCTTCACAAATCGCTTCCTAATTATTTCACAGAATTTGTAAGCCAGGATTTCAAAGGACTTAATGCCGACTTTCTCCTCCTTAGATTTGTTTTGCTTTTTTGTGTACCAGCCCCTCCGAATTGGAGTTTGTAGTCAAAATTGTGTATGTGTGTAAATCTTACCGGGCATTCGTGCAGAGAATTAACATTTGCGCGTACTTTCTTAAAATTACATATACCATCTGCTTTTTTGCACACATTGAACGTATTTTTTTTACTAGAAACAGTTTTCCTTTAATTTGAAGTCACGTTTTATTCCATATTCCAAGAAATGGTGCAGAAAATTGGTGAATGCAAAGGCGTGAGCATATGGCTACAGCCCACACTATACAAACATACAGGTGAAAATGAGAATTAATATTAATAATAGGGAAATGGACTTTGCCGCGGAAGCGTGTTTATTATCGTTTCAATTGACTAGTACTTACGCCGCGGTCTACTGAGTCGTTTCAGTTTGTAAAAAGTTGTAATGACGAAGTACGATTTGGTGCGTTCAATTAATTGAGGGCCAAAGAATTCCTAATCTTGTTACTGTATCAAAATACTAAAAATCGGCAATCACTTCCCCTCAACTCCTACATATGAAGTCAAAGTGCGCAAAAAATTTAAGCAATATATGTTCTGTTCTGAGTTTGTCATTACATTGGTTTCTATTTATGCAATAGGGGATAATCTTGTTTCGCAAAGGCGGAAGTTATATTTCAAGCGCTATCCACGTGATGCCGTCTGACTTTAAGCTAATATTAACACACGAACAAATCAGGGGCTTTCATTGGCTGATGAACCACCAACTGGAAATGAAGTGTCAAATAAAGTCGGCATACCTTCAGATTTTGAAGCAGCTTACTAACTTTACAAGTTGTAGAAATGTTTGATTTAAACTATGATATGGGAATGGACAAAGGAACTTACGTCTGCCGAAGCATTGAAAACACGGAGTTAACCATTTGGTATTTGTGTTTACGAGCTAAGGAACTTTCAAGCTTCTATACAGTAAATCCTAAGCTTTACACTTGCTTTGCACTTTCCAGAAAAAACTACCCGATAAGAATTTAGAGCTTTGCCTGGAATTTGTCCTCACTTATGAGGCTGCTCAGCCGACTGTGGTCCACCATCCAGCCACCGAGTACTTTTATATCCTTTAGCAAAATTATCCAGGAATCGGACCTTAATTACTACCTTGGAGATCAAAGGAAATAAAGACGGTAGGAATGCTTTATGGTGTTTAATAATCCACCCAGTTCTGTGTTCCTAATTAGTACGTGACGGGTCACCTGATATATATTTCGGTGACCATCAAAAGGACAGTATTTTCCAGAACCTACGTAGTATGGTGACGTACGTAGTTCATGTAACCCGATCCACAATTAGAGTATGGATTGAGGGTAATTAAATTTGATTCAATGTTCGGAGAGTGGGTGAAAAGGTGTGTGAAATGGAGTGCATCGGAAGAGATGCCGAGCACGAGTAATTATGACCTCGGAGCAATGCGTGAGCAAAATCCGGAATTTGCGGCCCACGATTCTTCGTCTCAGTCCGATGTGACATTTTGAGAATGCGTTGGCGTTTGACGACTCTACCACTCAATTCGCGGGACAAATTTGCACAAAGTTTGTAAATGATGTTTGACTTAAGTCGACGACGAACAGGTGCAGGTGTTATTGTCTGTTACCCAACCCTTGAAGAAATAATAAGCTTTTTAACAGTTGGCAATCTAAATAAGTAGTAAATGCAAATTGGAGTAGCCTCAGACAATGTTCGTAGTAATTATTTATTTCAAGAGCAGCAACACGCGTTTTAGTTGTAGAAATGGGTAGTAGTATTTATTAAACTTCTCAAATCCTTATATCAACAAATAAATCAAGTAGTGTTAGGCGTGTAGTACAGCTTACTTTACGATTTATGAATTCGGTTCACTAGTTCATTCAACCTAAGCATACACAATTTAACTAAAAAACAAGCATATTAAAATATGATGGGCAAACAAGCTAAACCACCAAACACACAAGCAAGAGGTAATGATGAAGTTGGATAAGATTGGGAAAGCTTTATATTTCAAGTCTATTGAACCTTAATTGAATTATATATACCACTTCTGCTCTGAAGTGAAAAAATTTACATTATTATGTTATATGTATGGTATAGAAATGGCCTGCGATCAACTGAGAAGACCTTTGCACTTTGGAACATCTTATTCGCTTCTTTTAATCCACATTGGCATTCAACTTCCGCCAGGCAGACCGTATTCCAAGTCCCGTTTCTGACCTTTTCTAAGCCCAGCCGCCGTTTAATTACCTCGCTCAAAATTGTAAACAAAATAAGACTTGCCCTCCGAAATCCAACCTGTCACTCCTTAATTTTTATAAATAAATTCCATGGCGCTTAACTTAATCTACTTTCAAAGCAACAAGAATAACAATTCCAGACAAGCAGGAAAGAATTAGCAGTACCAGTTGGACACCATTTGTTGTAAAATTCCAGGCTCAACGATCTTGCAAAACAAGGAGTTCACCAGGCACTTCGCTGCAACTCATTGTCGTGCCGTGACCTGATTCTACTACTAGTCATGTAATTTTTATAGGCTTATTTGAAATCCGTCCTTCTTTGGACTTATCCTTTATTTAACAATAACTAAAGCCAACTTAAAGTAGTAAATAGTAAAGAGTAAAGCACTGCAAAGGGTCACGCTGCTGGTGTGTGAGATTACAAATATTTTTCTAAGAATGAGTTGGCGTCGAGGAGTCTCGCCTTCCATTCAATCGGATGAACAAAAGTTAATCACGGATTTGCACCATGCATTAACCGCCATGCTTCATTGAAGAGGTGAAGTAAACAACTCCTTTCCCGATTTAATCACCATTTCTTATAGTTGATTCCGAAGAATTCACTTGTTGTCGACCGAAGAGGAGGGTTTTGAATGGAAAAATATTGTGATAATAAGATTAAATAGAAATTGCAATACGTCGAGGAAATTTTAGCTTCAACTTTAGCTTGAGGGGATGACAATGTGTCACCAGTACTGGCTTTAACACATTAACTTGCATTACTTAAATCATGCTAGGGATGGGCTGAGGTTGTCTCCTAAACAGTCTTTACATACATTGTTTCAATCATAATAAAAAATTGAGTAATTAAGGTGCAATACTATGAAGTCAGCAGAGAAATATTTACTGAAATTTAAAATTTATTCAGCTAATTATTTAACACATCAGTATTTTCGCAAAGCGATGCAAAAATGCCCGACTGCCAACGAACGCAACAAATAAAATACGTTTGCTGCAATCTTCTCTAGCAGCAGCGTTGCGCCCATGCATCACAAGTCCATCTGTAAAGTTTTGACTTGATTCACTGTTGCACACAAACTTTCAAGATGGGGCACTAGGCAAATATATGCAACAACCAGAACAAAGGCAGTTGAAGAAGTAGCTGAATTGGCTGAAATGAAGGCGAAGCAAGGAACAGGATTCGGACTTTTCGGACTGAGTATATAATACAATATAATTAATACATATCGAATTTCTTAGTTTTAAAATTACGATGTCCAACCAATGCCCTATTACTCATTGTTCAATCTTATTCCAGAGATGCAGGGGAGGGCTGAATTGATTACCTACACCACTTTTTTAAATGCATTTCAACCAGATTGAATAGTACTTTCATATTTTTCAAACTCCAAAATTTTGACATAAAGTTTTTTGAAGCCGAAGTTCATTACAAAATAAGTTTGCGGACTCTGTAATACATACTCTTCAAAATTAAGATTATGATTTGGTAAAATTAAGTTTTTATCCGCATGGTTATCTTTGAGAAATTTTATCAAATTTTTCTGAATCTGCATAAATCATTTGACTTCCTGAATTTGAGTCAAGCCCCTCTATTAATGCGATTTGTGATGTGCAACATTGTGGTTTGAGCAAGATACATGTTCCTCCGTTTTCCGTTATCACACAGTGGCTGCCTGACCTAGTCATCAATAAAACACTTTTGTTAAATGAGTGCCGTTTGCTTCTAAATTCTTCTACATACTTGAAATGGGCAGATATTATGCAGAAACGCAATAAGTTCTTTCTCAGACTCTGGCGCCTCAAGGAAATTTGTGAGTAGACACTGGTATCGCATAATGCAGTCAACATATTGTTTTTAAATAGGCTAAACGTTTTTCCAAGTATAGAAAAACATTAATAATCCAGATTATGTACGTAGGTGACGCTGAAGGATTTACGACTATAAATCTTTAGCACAGTTAATCATGCTATCATTTGTTGGAAACTTTAAGTCATCTTGAAACTACAAGCAATTTTAAACGCTGTCAAGCAACCTTCATGTTGCATGGTTTGTTGAAAGCTCAAGAAGGATTCGATTTCTGTTACAGCCGTATTTCAAGTTATTTACTATAGTGTTAACAAGCCTCAAATATGCACAAAGTATTGTAAATGTAAATAAGCTTTTATTTAAAGTTTGCGTTTGAATATACAAGGTGTACTAGAAGTTAGGAGACTTTCCTAGTTAATTAGGTGTTTAGTCTGGAGACAGCTTATCCGCACATTTGAGACATACATTTTTGAAACCTTGAATAATTAGATTAGCGTAATTGATGCGATTGATGCGAATTGATGCGACCGCGCCGCTCTCATTATAATATGAGCGTGACGTGACCCTGACCACTTGACGTCTGGACTGGAGTTGAGTTAGTGCCCAGTGTACTCCCTTGCAGTGCAAGGCGGTAAAAATGCAGGCGCAATAAATGCAATAAATGTATTTCTTGCACCACGGCTTTTCTGCATGAAATGCAAGAAATGCAAAAAATTAAATCGACCAATCAGGGCACAGGAAATTTATTTTCCTTGCTTTTGGGTATTGCTGAGACCTAAATTGAG
>JAAXYW010000372.1:0-40463 GCA_036851895.1 Orthonychiurus folsomi | reverse complement strand
AATGTCAATTTTTTACGTGCAAACTGGCTGAAGCGGTGGAGCTTGTCAACTTTCCGTGAAAAGTCAAAAAGTTGGGAATGACCCCTTGATTCAGTTTTGAATTTTTTTTAAACAACAGAGCAACAATTAAAAGAATGAATGAGTGCAAAAGTTGAAGGTCTGTAAGGGGTATGTGCACAAAAATTATCGCGCGGATCCAACCAAGGATGGCTGAATGCGGGCCAGTGTTACAATTGTCCCCTGTTACAATTGTCCCCAGTCTCCCCTACTATAAAAATGAAAAAAGGATGTCTAATAGCGGGGAGATACAGAATGTGATAATCATAAATGGCAAACAAGCAAACTGTAAGATAGAGGTTTTAGCGAGAATGCTAATCATTAGTTCATCAAGCTGACACAACATGGTGTCATCATAAAGTGTATCAATCTCACATAGCCGGCTATCCTTAACGGTACACATTGTACTAACATCATAAGGCACAATAATCTTCACACACTAACCTTCAAAGACACAAACCCCCCACCACATGCATTTTTTCACCGCTTGCTAACCATACGCCCAAGTAGCACAAAGTCACACATGTATTCACGCAAATGTATGCAATGTTTGCTCAAACCTATTCAACCAGCTCGCAATGTTTAAGTACAGTTCATAAACACTAATTTATGGGGGGGGGGGGGATTGGTCAGGAAATGTTTATGGTTTTATGTTTGGTTTAGTTTTTTTAATTAAACCACCCCCATACTAATTTGACTCCATATCTAACAATGTCGGAATTTGACACCAAATCATTTCAGAATTGTATCAATCCTACTAACAATGTTGCTGTACCCATGAACCACTCTGTATATTCACAAACCATTGAAATTAGCATGGGAAAATTGTGCATAGATAAATTTCGCTTTTGGACACAAACCTTACGCTTCTTAGTAACGTTGTTGGCGTGGAGGAATTTTATTCAAAATTATCATGCTTCGCACTCATTCACTTACATCTACTTGAGTTATCATGCCGAGAGGCAAGTGATTCCTGTGCTGAACTTATTAAGCGCGTCCGCCCAGCGCCCGCGCTAATAAATAAGCTGTAGTGGGCACGCCGGCCGGGCCTTTGAACACGCCATATTTCTGTTTTTGGCATTTTCCCGCTTTTTTGGTAAAAATCAAGAGGAGGGATTGGTTTCTTTTGTGCAAATGTTTTGGATTAAAGTCAACATCTATGGAACTGGAGCGGAGGGAGAAAAGATGAAGGAAACAGGCAAAAAGTTTGATTTTGCGTGCAGGTCTAACTCCAAATTTTTGTACATAGTTGTTTTATGCAACAGGAAGGAGGAATGTGAGTAGAAGAAATGTTTGGGCGTGCCTTACTCCAATTATTGCCACAGGGGCGGCATGGAATAGCTACCATTAATTGCTAAGAGCGTGTTAGACTAAATCGCAAGTTGCTAGTAAACATGCACGTGGATTATGTGCAGCCGCAGAATTGGGAGCTCTACACAAATTTAACTTGTGTATTATTTTTGTTCCAGACCAAAAAATTCAATTAGGGGTTGTATGCATTTATTGTTAATGGGTTTTCTTGTCCAATAAGCGTCAACTATCCACGGCAACATAACAAAAATGTTCCGGGTCTTCTTTAAAAATGTAAAATGTTTTGGATTAGAATAGACCAAGGAAACCAACTGTATTTCAGAACCATTGGCTGCCAGAATCTTAGTATTAATAGGTCCATTCCTATTTGAGGTTCAATACCAATCGAAATGGACTTGGCTTCCATTTTTCGAGCAGAGGGGATGCTAATCTCCGTCACACATTTCCTTGGCACAGGCTCGTACAAATGGAACTCAATCACAAATCGTCTTGAAAGGAGCACCAGAATACGTGACCGGGTCAAACGAAACTGTGTGATTGCCATTATGACAACTCTGAAACTGGCTATTATATCATCAACCATTTCCCAGTGGCACGTAATGTCAATCAAATCGTTTGAAGACACAATTCTAATGCTTAGTGTTTTGATTTGTGGGCTTTCCCTTGCGTTTGAGCTACACATGATCATCAAGGAAGACCAAATCCGAACATTTGCAAATTCCGTCACCAAATTCCTTGTGAACTTCGAGGGTAATCTTGTACTCTAACTATAAGATTGTGTACGCTTGAACAGTATAATTATAGAGCATGCAGTTCTACCTATGTATTATTTGTAGAGACATACGGAAGGAAAGATGTCGGAAAGAAAGTTCCGCCCACCACTTACATACTGCTTGGTTTATTTTGGAATTTGATAGCTTGTTCATTCTTCCTGGGTGTGTTGCCCATATTAAGCATTAAATGTAATTTCTTGTTTCCGATGATGAGAGGATTCACAAGTAGGGATCCTGGCCTCTTGTTCAGAATTGCACTAACAATTCCCCACTTCGTCGCATGCCTTTATCTGATTACCTCGTTCCTTGTCATCACAGTTATGGCCGTGCCCTCTGCCACCATTTTACCAACATTGAGAACAGAACTCGAGTAAGTGACTTAAGTTAGCATTGTCTCCATCCATCTTGGTAACGAGTTGATATTTAGTATGTCTTTCGTTCCTAGTAAATTTTCATCAAGAACTTACACCACATTGGAATTTCTTGAAGCCAAAAACATGATAAGACTTGCCCGTGGATTCCGGATACTTTACAATCAGGTGGAAGAATGTATCCTGTACTCTCTTTACCCCGTAGTTGTCGTATTTCTGGAGGCGTTAGTTATCATTGCCCTTGCTGTCCTAATCAGCGTCCAGCTACCAAACTTAGCAATTTTGACTTTAATCATATGCCTGATTCTATGGTTTATATTTCTGTATTGCATTGTCATTTCACCAGCGGGTACAGTCGCTTTGTTTAACAATTATATCCTCAATCTCGATGTAACTCAAGCAGCATCTTTGAAAGTTGATTTGGAAAATCTTGAGGCAAGGGAGGTTGGCAATGGCATAGCGGAAAAAGAAGTGGATTATTTAAATAAATTGAAATGGTCTTTGCAACCTATGTCGATTAGAATTGGATTTTTTGCCAAACTTGAGAAAGGTACTCCACAGGATGTGCTCCATACCATCATTTCTAAAACTGTTGATCTTGTTCTCTTAACCAAATAGTGGAGATGGTCAAATTCCTTAGAGGATTTAGAATTCGGCTAAACTTTTTTAACTTTCCAACTAAATTAGACACAAAATGTTGTAATCAGAAATGTAAATAAATAGATATGCACCCTTTGTAAAATTACAAATTTGATTTTGTCGAAAGTTGTGATTGAAAATCCTATATACTCATCTGAATTCTAATGCTATTTTTTTCTAAATTCATGGATGTGCACAACGTTTCTTAAGTCAGATACAAGCAACGTACATGAAATCTGCTGGAAACATGGAATGTGGGAATTAGTTGAGGCTGAGAATGTGTGGAGGAATCCTCCGACCCCCTTGGAAACCATGTGTGGCGCAGAGTGAAGGGACACACACACACATCATTTAATTGAGGAGTCGGGGACGTGTCAAATCCAGGTGAAATCATGAACGACAGAAGTTGTTTTTGTCATGTGTGTGTGTCTTTCACTAGGACAACCCGACTGCAAAACTTTTATAATTCACACCTGTCGATGAAGGTGCTCCCCTTTCGGCGGCGGTGAAAGGTTGCCCATTTCAACATCTGTCCCAAATCCACGGCCTTCCTTTGTCCACGCCAACTGCTCCCATGAATTCCTAATTAACATTTTGATATCAAAAACGAACGAACCAAATAAAACACTTTCCGAGGGAAACGACACCTCAAAAGCCTAACTAATAATTTGTATATCTTTTAACATGGAGACACGATATGACGTTTTTGAAGACGAGATGTTGTCTTCTACTCATTGCATTAATGCATTACATTGGATCCCCTTCTTTTACAGGAGTACATTGGACTTAATTGTAGTTACGTAAAATGTAAATTGTGGGTGAAAAGGGAAACTGGGAGCTGCAGATGTGGATGATGGTATGGGCAAGTCAAAGCTGTGCAGGTGTTGAAGGGAATAATTGGAGATGATTTGGATCTCATTGTTATGATTTACTAAGAATGTATATTGCAATGGAATGGATTGAGTTCCACTCCTGGAGTGAAACATATATGGATTGCACAATTACGTGATGCAGGAATCTGAGTTAATGCCATTCAAAATGGCAGACGCGGCCTTTGTATCCACAAGGATCCATTTCCAAACTCTCCTTTTCAATCATCTCATGCAATCAATTACCACACATCCATTCATCATAATTCCTCTTCAATATAAAATTTTGGTACGGTAGGATATTTGATGTAATAAAAACGCACAATTTTATCCTACAACTATTGAAATATTATTTCCAGGCATTATTTGTAATTTTGGAATGCCCGTGTATTTTAGACACATGGATTTTTCTTATTCTTCCTTAAATATTCTCCCCTTTGTACAATCTTCGCCACGTGCGTCGCGTGTCGCGTTTACGTCGTATCCTCGGATTCCCCAAACCAGAAATAAATGGAGACGCGCACGTTGGATAATTCTTCCCCACCCGTACCGTATGTATAGCTCTTTTTTTTGCTCAAATTAGGGAGAAACAGAGTAAAATAGGGACAGACAGCGAGGAGCATATGCTTCCGTGTGCCATCGCGTCGTCCGCCATGGAATCCCACACCCGGGTAAAGTACAGTACAGTACGGGTACTACTACGAGTATTACTACCCGCCGTGTGTTGTGCGTGTATTCAATTCACACCCGTCCAGCATCCATCCCGGTTTTTGAAGGAACGCGTACGTACGTACGTGTGATTCTATTCATTCCATTGTGAGTACAAATACGTAGGAGCATAGGTCATGGCAAAGAGGGGAGGGGTCATGTCAATGGTCCATCTGCCTGTGTATACGAAGGCATGCCATGTGGAAGTTGTGGGGTTGGGTGCAGGAGGCAGGAAATCAGTCAGTCAATTCCTGGACGGCGGAGTGAGTGGAGGGACGGACGGGACTATCAGTTTGTAATGTGAAGGAAATATGAGGGAAAAAGTGAAGTTAATTGGACTGGAGTGGGTGTGAGGGATTTAATTGGAAATGATTTGGATTTGGACTAATGATGAAATCCCGATTGATCTTACAGGCGGACTACATGGAAGGGAAAGTGATCAAGGAGGAATCCAGCCCGTCACCTGCATCCCCGCAAATCTCTAACGTCATCCCGTCTGGCAAGGAAAATCGACGAACCGCGTCTCCTCTCAATGCGACCAATCCCTCAGAGATTCTAACCAGGTCCAGGTCAAAAGGTCAGTCAAATGTTTTCATATCCATGGTTTTTTTGCGGTTTTGTGATAATCTTAAACTTTGGCGTAAAAGATTATAACGAAGGGATTTTGAATATTAATTAAATGAGAATTATGTTTAAAACTAAGGATTTTCCATTACATTTTATGTTAATCGCGAGTTTAATGATTTTTCTTCTCGCATGAGCATTAAGCATGTGTGGATGTAAAATATTTACGTGTGAAGCGTTGCCCGTGCCAAGCAGTGTTAATGTGCTCCGGCCAAACTTGGCAAAAGATAATTTTGAAGAAAAAAAAGCCAGATGTGGACTGACAGATGGATAATTTTTCACGTCATATTTCTGCAAACATCCAACACTTGGTCCAAACAATCCAATGGAACCCACCACAAACACATGCCCAAACCATATGCCAAATTCCATGTGGTCAATTCCAACTCCATGCTCAACCAAGTACCCATTGTTTAAGCACCTGGGGTCCCTGCTATTTCCAATTTTCCATCTGCCAATCAGAGAACAGGGAACTGGTACACAAATAAAAACGAGTCACCCACCGCACCATCTTAATATATTGCGCGGCTTGAGACTCTGCATCAAATTTTTCAATTTTCAAATTCCTAAGCACATACGCGCCTACACGATGCCGCGGGTACGTACGGTACATATCTTGGCGGGCCATTTGAAATTGTGTTATGACAGTGAATCAAACAGCTCGCGGCATGGGTGAGGGAGATACGAAGGGAGGGGTGTGATCAAGTCGTAAAATAGGAGATTTAACGGAAATCTTAGGAAGGAGGAAATCTTAAAGATTCCCGCTGTGTCCTGGAAGGGAGGATCCCCTCGTGTCTTGTGTTTGTCTTAGATAACAGGGGTGGGGTGGGGGGTGTACAGGGAGGGAGAGGTATGGTTGCCTCAATTCCAAAGATTTTGGATTTACGAACACGACTGACTCCGTCTACGATTTGTGGATTTACGGGATCTGTCTTCAAGATTTAGATAAGACAAAGCACATTGTTGGTAGGGGTGTAGCTATGTAATTAACAAAGCTTTCATTTGTTTAAAGTTGTACGTTACCACATGGTGAGGGCTGCAATCCATTTTAAATTTCCCCGCCCAACGCAAGCTGCAGTTGACAAGTTTGAAAATCCCCAGAAAACGCTTATTTTTTGTTGATATTTTGGGGGATGGGGTAAAAAGGTGTAGGTTCGGATGCAAAATGGTAAGATTAATTAATTAAGTGGGAATGACGGAGGAGACTAATAAATCAAAGAAAAAGAGGGAATGATCTGAAGCTAGGTATATGGCCTGGTGGAGATGGTGGGACACAAATCTTTACCTTTCATCTTCATCTAAAAATACAATACGTTACAGCTAATCATGGGGAGTGTGAATGACAGGCTGGGTCCCCATGGGACGTAGGATCTTAATGAGTTTCTCCTTCAAAGGATCTTAAAACAACTCAAGATCTCGTCTCGAAGATGTGTCGATTGCACAAAGGGAGGCCTCAACTCAAAGAATTAGCATACGCTTTTCCAGACGCGACAATTGATTCCAAAGAAAAGAAACTTCGTCTCCCTTTGTTTCCCCTTGAGGAAACTTTTAGGCGCGGAGGACTTGTCCTTCCCGCCAGTGGAGGTTTTGAAATAATTTCACTTAAAAAGTAAATGGCGGATGTGTGCAAAAGACGTGGAGGACTTTCACTCACCTCAACCATCCAACTATTGGTGAAAGTCGACTAATAGGCCCCACCCACTTCTTAATTCATCTTGGGTTAATTTTTTTGCAACACATTTTTATTTATTCAATTAGATTTCACACAAGTAAATTTCTAAGGTTAATTAAATTGCAAGAAAACCATTTTTCTCTTTAGAATTGCCAAAAAATGACATTTCGGGTGCAATTTGCTCCATCCGGTATAATTTGGTTTACTGTCCATTTGTCAATTATCATTTGCATTGATGAACAATAAGTAGGGATACATGAGAATGTTTTTAGGTAAGGATTTTACCTATGGTAAAGTGGATATGGAATACCCGGGAAGTAAAAAAAAAACCCGGTTGGCTCGTGGCCGTCGTGTACTTTGGATGGAATTGAAAGGAGGCTGGGCTGTGCCTGGATTTGACAGGGGAGTGGGAAGAGTGTTTAAGAAAGATGTTGAAGACATACAACATCTTTACCTTTCGTGTACCTAAATAAAGGTCGTCGTACGTACGTATTTTCTCCTGTCAACCCCAGTCCTCGTCCTTTCCTTTTCTGTTTCCAAATCCACGACATGTCATTTCCTCCATCCATACATGCTCAGGAATTGTTCATTCCTTCCCAAAATTATGGACTCAGTTTTTTTCTTGAATTTGGCAAGTCGCACCGGTGTGTGTATTTAAATCCTTGTTTATGTTTATTGTCCGACGAGTCCACTCCGTGACGGTGCATAAATTTGAGATGTCCAGTATTTGTGTTTCTATTCTGTTTCGTTGGTTTTTATTTTACTGCTGGGTTTAACGGTGGAAGGGAATCCACCTGTCCGCTTCTCACGCGGAGCGGAGGATGAGGTTGGTGGGAAATTTGAAACGTTTTTCTATTTGCTGTCTTGATCCCCCGTCTCAACGGACGTATAATCCAGCCACTCAAAACCCACGGGGGGATTTGACGAGGCGCGCGCTCGCCTTCCCAAGCCACAAAAATTCAGGATCCGAACATTTTATTTTATTAGTTCTGAAGCGGCTGGCATGGGAATTTTCAAGAGGGTCCAAGTCCTTCAGGCTCCCCCCTTCAATTTTCTTACTCGCGTTGCCCCGGGGATGAAACTTGCAAAAGTAAAGGGAAATGGCTAATGGCACTTTAAAAGTTTTTCATACCTAAGTAAGTGAGTTCATAAAATGTATGGGTGAAAAAAACGTGTCGCCAAAATGTATTATAATTCACATTAAAACAAAATATAAATTATGAAATTCACTACATTTTAATCCTGAATTCTATAGGAATACGATGCCTGTTTTTGTGTTTACGTGTATTTTCATCGACGACAACGTTACATAATCCATGTGATGAATGATGGATGTGTTTACATCCTCTGCGCAAACAGTTGTTGCGGTTCTCGACCCAAAATGTAGACTCGTTTATTCCTTCTGTTTTTAATCACCCATGCGCCTCCGTGGCGTGGGAATTATTCCATTTGACATGTTTTTCAGTTATTTTTTGAAAGCCCGGCCCACGCCCTTCGAGCCCACGTATTACAAATAGACTTCCCAGTTAAAGATAATATCATAACTTTTTTAGCACGCAGAATTTTTTTTATAGAAACAAGGATACCTTCAGCGTACAGTTTTTAGCACTAATTGGATGGGTAAGCCCATGCCACACCTTGAATGTTGCAATTAGTGCTCCATAATTTATAAAAAGTCCATAAGGAAAATTAATTTGGACGCTCACGTGTTGTGTGCAAGGTGTATTTTATGCTCCTCAAAATTAAATGGGGATAAGGGAAAAAGCACAGGGGAGGGATTTTGTGTGAAAAAAATGTGGAGCCCAGCCACAGATGTGCACACGAAGTGTTGGTCATTAAATATTTTGCTAGTTTTGTGTTCGCAAAACCAGATGCGACCACTTATCCAATGGGCTGCACTGCTGTAGGCCTTGCCTTGCCGCGCTACTGCTGAAGGAGTTTTATATCAATTACGACGAGACAACCCATCCTACCCGGGTTTCCCAATAATACCCGGAGTGGTTATATGCAATGTAACATATTTCCCATGCAGTGCACCTTGTAAATGCCCTTGCCTTGTGTTTTCCATCCAGATTAGACATCCGAATTTTGGCCCAGCTGGTCCATGCGAGGAAATCAAAAACTCGTATATTGGAATCAAATACATTGATACATCCAGTTCTTGTGAGTCAAAATTGGATTTCATTTTGATTGGTGGCTTGTAAAATGGGGCGGAGCTTTGAAAAACTATTGTTAAAATATATCTGCAGTGGGAAAATCTATGTCTGTTTCGGAAAACGTGCATTTTTTGCTGAGATAAAGCGGAAGTATTTGCCGCTGGCTAAATTAAATTCTACAAAAGACAAGGTGAAAGCACTTAAAAGGAAAAGCGGGAATTATATTCGTTTTCGTGAATGGGAAATCGGACACATTTCCAAATGTAATGTCGGGCTGGAGGGATTTTCATTTTTTGTATTTTCCTTCCACTAAAATTAATTGCACGACGCGACGCCCCATCAGTTGTATACATTTTTGGTGGGTGTATTTGATTCCATGGGCAAAGGAAAGGAAGGAAAGTGTGGGTAATTCCCTTGGAGTGTGTCACCTGTTCCTCCATGGATTTCCAATCCAATCAAAACCAGACCCCCCCCTTCTCCTCAGAAATGTCTTGGAGTAAATTTCAACTGTCACAAATCCCCACCATCCCTTGCATCTGGTTCCTTCCTTTTTATATCTCCCGCCATGTGACGCCTAGGCCGTGCCGCTGCAAATTCCATGTACGTACGTACTACGTGCCATATATCTACAGCTGTCGCCCACTTCATTAGGATTTTTATGGGAGTTCAAAGTTTTGAAAGACTCCCGGCCTTTAGTTTTAATTCTCCAATGAGTGACAGGGTGGAATTTGAGGAGGCGAGGAAATTATGCCTTGTGCCATGCATGGATGCCAATGCTAGGGAAAAGAAAATTTTTTGAAAGAAAGTCTCGCGTCTGCTCCTTTCCCACGGAAGGCGGAAATGGAGTGGAATTGAATTGTGTGTTTTATCGGGGCGGCCTGCCCCGTACCATCTGGACCCCGTTTCCAAATTTCCCAACAATGGAACAACATTCGGCGGGAAAATCCCCACCTGGGTTGGGTACGAACGGGAAATCCATCCATGATGACTGATCAATAACTCCAGTTTCTGCATCCAAATACGTAGGTACGTTTGTCAGTTTTTTAGAAAAGAGTTTTTTCATTGTGAAATCTAGTGGGCGGAGCTAATGATTTCATGCTGCCTAATTTTTGGAATTTAGCATAAGGCCATGTTGTACTACTGTGTCCCGCATTGCCCCAAATTCAGATTTTTAATTATTTCCCACATTATTATTCAGTGGCATGCAAACTAGAACATTATTCCTTGCGTGGGGCATGTTAGGACAATTTTGATTGGTGAACATGCATAACACGTGGTTTTTGATTCATTGGAGTTGACGTGTGGGCGAGGCGGGAAATGTATTACATTACAAAAAAGTAACAATCAGTGCTCCGATCGAGACGGGATGAGACGGGATATGGCCATCCCGTTCCATCCCGAAATATAACCGTCCCGTTCCGATTTTTTCGGGATGGGGCATTCCTCATCCCGTCCCGTCTCGTCCCGAATTCCCATCCTGATCGGGATGGGTCGGGATGGTCCCGAAACAAAAATTGCTAATAACGAGTAATAGGAATTATAATAAGAAATAGGAAACTCAAAAATGTATTATATGGACTTGATAACTCCTTTGATCCTAGTTCAATTTAATTAAATCCCATTTACATGTACGTGTATGGAAGTGTAACACGAAGTATACAAATACGTGCAACGTGTTGGTACCAACGCCCCCGCGCGTTCGTAAAATTATTAAAAAGCTTTCAAATACCAAATTAAGATCAAATTACGCAAAAAAAGGATTAAATATACTTAATTGAGCAAAACAGGACTAGAATTTAGTATTTTCGGGACGTCTTGTCCCGATCGGGACAGGAAGAGACGGGACAGACCTCCTCCCGTTCCGTCCCGAATCCCGTCCCGAAGATTTCGGGACAAAATCATTCATCCCGTCTCGTCTCGAAAACCGTATGACAATATGCTTGGGTTTGATTGTGTAGGTTCAGACTGGGTAAATAAATGATTGCCTTGCATAATGAAAGGACAGGGTTGGATTTTGCATTGAATTCAATTACACACCTGTGCACTCCCATCCATCTCCCCATTATCCTCCCCACCCGAAGAAAGGAGAGGGAAAGTGTTTTCTTTTCAATCCCAATCCCATTGTGTGCTACTACAACCCATTCCATACCTCGCAACGTTAACATTGAAAAGATGACCGAATCCACTGTGCACCTCAAGTGTTCTTTTCCCCGAGAACATTTTTCTTGAATATTAATGACCTTCCCAAGGAATGGAAGGGAAAATAACTGAAGGGAAACACCTGGTCGTGTGGTGGCAAGGAAATCTGATTAATTTGAATTTCACACCCAAAATTGTGACGACTGACGATTGGATAAACCACTCCCAGGTGACTGGCTGTATCAGGAACAATATTTGTGTCTACTTCCACACTGTCACCACTACTAGAATAATATTGACATCAAAATTTGATGAAATTAGCATTCAGTTGATGGGTATTTGTCACGCCATGCAAAATACTGTTAATTTGTGAACAAGTTTTATGTTAAATTACTCACAAAAACGCACATTGTACATTTCCTGCATAAGTATACCCGCAGAAAATTATGTATTGTACACTTTTCCCCTGGTGTAATACTTAAATAATTACAACACAAAAAAAAACCTTTTGTTCTTTTGCCTTGTAAAATGGAATGCCCGGAAGGATGATTTGGGGATGAGATATCAAACCTAACAGTTGGTCCGGCCCATATGCTGCCAATCACCCGGGTATTACTACAGCTCTACTTGCCCGGGTGTTTTACTCATCCGAGTATTACTCGGATTGCAATCAAATGAATTAGTCTATGGTGGATCCATATGTTAGATCCTAATTAGTTATTACAGTGCCTTATGGACGCACATGGCATGGCATGGCATACGCGTTTACGTTATGTTAAAGAAAACGTATTCAGCTTTTGAAAAGAGAGCGCGCGGGATCGTAATTGGTTTTGAAATAGGATTTTGATTCCTCGGCCCTTTGTGGGACATGATTGAAAGTCAAGTTCTCCTTTGAAGTAGCCAGCCACTATAGCCGGTAAATTGATTTAAAACTCCCGCACTCTCGAAAGCAGCAGCGGTCAGAAAATCCATTCATTTGTAGCTGTCATTCACGCAGATTTGTTGTCAGGGTCTGGCGGGGACAGGGCCCGGGTTTTGGCGGGTGTGAGGAAGTCAGGAGCAGACGGAGGAATTTATTTGGATTTTGGAAATGTTGGGGTCAGGCCAGGGGACGCGTGGGGTCACGGCAATACGACGTTGTGCATTGGATCGGATTTTGGTGAAGAATGCAATGGATGGGGGCTATTTCTGGACTTAAACATGTCAAATACATACATGTGGGGTGGAGGGCTGTGTTTAATGGGATTGAAGGGGGAATGGGTGGATGGTCACCGGATGTGGTCAATTCTATTTTTAAAGCACATAGGTTGGCCAAAAATTCCCAAGACTAAGACGTGGAAAATCAACAAAAAATATTAAAAAGAGAATATTTAAATAAACGGTAGGATTTATGCTATTAGTGGGATGCGCAAATAGTGTACATGGATTAGCGTACACCTGTCCAGACACGGGTCCAGGTGACTGGGATCCATGCCAATTATAAATCCGCACATCACTTCCACTAACCAGATGGTTACACGCACGCAGGCGGCGGCCGTGGTGCTCAGAATTGTGTTTATTATGTGCGGGCGACGACGGCAGGTGTGAGTATTGGCTACGTACTCATGTATTATTTGCCAAATGCTGTCTTGTCTACGGGCTGTGTCCGTCGGTGGTGGTTGATTGAGGAAGATGGATTAGTTTGGATCCGATGAATTGGGGATGGGATTGGAGCAGGTGTCAGAATTACGAGGAACGAGTCCCTTGTCTCCTCTATTTCGTCTGGTAGGGAATAAAAGTGATGTCAGAAATTAGGAGGAGTGCTCTGCCGTTTAATTAATAGCGCATGAAGTGATGTTTCCTATTTCTTTTTTGTTCAAGGAAGAAAAACACAGATTTTTGGTTAATTCTGGTGAATTTCTCATATTGCCCCAATCTGTTTGAAATAATTTTTATATGCATTTGTAGAACAACTTCTTTGTACATTTGTGTCTTAATTCATATGTAAACTTGCTTATTTACAGTACGGAGCAAGGAGACAACTCCCCACCACCACACCCACTCCCACACCCCACACCCCCACCGGATGACTGAAAGCCCGAAAACCACGCCCACGACCACCACCACAGCTGGACCATCCTCCTCCGGGAGGAGCTCGCCGATGCCCGCAGCAGTCAAGTCCAGTTCTAGTCCACCAGGTCAAAGTCAAGGTCACCCATTTGGTCATCACTTCTCATCTCCATCCAGTACAACAGTTACGGGGACTAGTGCTACTGCGGCGGCGGGTGTCGTCAATGGGAGGGGCATCGCAGGAGGTGGCCGGACGCCGTCACCATCCGTCATACTCAATGGCACACCGACGACGACGACGACCTCTGGAGGTCATTCTTCTGGGTCAAGTCGGACACCGAGTTCGAATTCGAATTCGTCGGGGTCATCCAGTGAGTGAACCTACGGTGTATTTGTATTTGTGGGAAGTGGATTGTGATTGATTGGATTTTTTGTAGGGGAGGGGCTTAGCATGTTGAGTGGACCGAGTCCAGGGCGACACGTGGTCAAAATGAAACGCTTCCTGGGTACACTCCTTCATTTTGGATCCGATATTTCCCCTGAAGTGGGGGACAGGGTCAGGAATCTAGTCTTCAATCTCGTCGTAAGTCATCCCAAAATGTTAAGTATTTGCAATGCAATGCCAAAATACCTAAATTTTGTGTTTGTATTTGCAGAGTGGGCATTTGAGTGTGGAGGAATTCCATGGTTCCCTGCAGGAAGTGACCTCTTTTCCTTTGCGGCCCTTTGTCCTCCCCTTCCTAAGGGCCCACCTCCCGGTCCTCCAAAGGGAGGTCACTCACCTCGCTCGGATTTCTAAACAGGTGAGTCAGTCGTAATTATGGCGGAATTGTATATCACGTGATTATGTATTATAATGGATTATATTTACTACCAGAGTCCACTGACATTCATTCGAGGGAATGAGTCCGTGTTCACGGAGTCCGGGAACTCACCTGGAGAGGCGAGTGACATATTCCATTCGGAAGCAGCTGACGTGGGAATACCCGGGAAAAGGAAGATCCTGGAGAGGTGAGGCTGAGGCCATTAATCAAATATTTTAGCAAACCAGAAGTGCCTCGCTGAAGATCCAGCCGGCCAACACATTTACATATAAAATGGTATGGCTGGGATCCGGGAATGCCATGTGGTGTTTTTGGAACTTAAACTGTTCCGTGGGACGAATGACAGTTTCCAGTTGCCTGCCTGAGTCCGCGATGGATATTGACCAGCTGGCCCGGCCCAACGTGCACTTTGTCTGAATCCCGGGCGATCCAACGCGAAGGCAAATTTGGCATCTGTGATCCCAGGGCAGTGCCATGCCACTTTTCTCTGTAAAAGTCAATTCCGCTGAATCCCATATGTGCAAATTCGAGTTCCTCATTCTTGGGAGTGTAAAAAAGGAATTTTACATCAGAATTTGCCTAGAGTTTTCCAAAATGCAATTTTACATGACTAATGACTATTTTCCAGTATATATAATCTCCGCTACAACATCTCGTTTTCTAGTCAATATTGTGAAAAAGGTCTTTTTTCTTCAACATTTTCCCAAAATCCAATAGACATTTGAAATTTTGCGCACAATAGTCTATAATGCAATTTTTTATGACGTTTTTTTTCAGTTTTTATGACACCCCGGAAGAGCATACATCATCCAGCGGTCCGTACACTTCGACCCCGAAACGTCACCACGGAGGATTTGGCGCTAATGTATTTTCCCCGTCGTCGTCCTCATCGTCATATTTCATTTCCCCTGGAGGAAGTATTGGTGAGCTGCGTGAGTATGGCTACCCCAGCTACCCACTCCACGCCCTCACCACTGGCCACTCCCACCCGAGTCTTGCCCACGCCCACCATTCAGAGTCCAACCCACCACCCAGCAACGGCGTCAAGCCCGGCCCGGAAGACGAATGGAAAAATATCCACGTGATGCTCAACTGCATCCTGAGTATGGTGGAGAAAACAAAGAGGGCGCTCAGCATTCTTCAGAATCGGACGTTCCACGGACATGTGCATTCGGAAAATGAAAGTGGCGGGAATCCCAGCCCATCATCGGCGGGGACTGGGCCTTGGCTCCGACGACCCGTCAATTTTGGAGGTGGCCCTGTGGACAATTCGGAGGATTTCAAGCGCCATGCGGGTGAAATGATGGCCCAGGCACTCCGAGCGACGGAGGACCGGGTCGCTGAGGTCAAACGACGGGCGGGTAAAGATTTGAAAAGTTTTTATGTCGACAAAGCCTGGGGATTTGATGCCCGGATCCGGGTTTTGTCCTCCTCCTCCTTTTGTCTCCATGGGAAAGTTTCGGGGAAGGAATATTGTAGGGACGAGGATAAAATAATCTTGGTTTAAATTGCTAACAAGATGCATGGGAACATGGGGCGTGGGAATGAGGCCACCTGGGCACCCAAATGACAATGTGAATGCCGTAGGAAATAGCAAATAGCAAAGTTTTCCGGTCCTCATCATCCCCGAGACGTACCACTCCTCAAACCCACTTAATCCCATCCAACTTTCCCAAATAAAACACAACTCCTTCCAACACGTGTTCTCCTTCCAGAATCCCTGTGTTAGTCCTCAACTCACAATGGGGAAATAAATAATATTGTCTTTCCCAATCCTCGTCTAAGCTCAGGGGCGGAGGTTTGCTAATTTCGAAACACTTAAGTTGCCTGATCCACTTTACCGTGACGGATGTAGGTACTCATTGGGTGTTGAGTGGACAACGGAGTTTTGGTAATCAAATATTTGGTTCTTTTCTAGAGGAGGCAGTGCAAGAAGTGAAGAGGCAGGCGCTGGCGGAGCTCCAAAGGGCAGTAGCTGCTGCAGAGGCAAGGGCCTGCGAAACTGTGGCCTCGGAACGTGCTAGATTGGAACGAGTATTCCTTGACTCAAGGCGAAACCCTGGAGATGCTGCACTTCTGGGACCTCCGGTTGATCCTGAGGTAATCGGAGGATCTACAGTATGCCCAAGTTGTGTATTACATACCTAGTTTGATGCATACATTGGTATCCGCCAGATACCTAGCTTGGTACCTGCAAGATACCTAGCTTAGTACGTACAATGTGCTTAGCTTGGTATCCATATAATACCTAGCTTGATGCCGAGCTTAGTATGTACAAGATACCCGCCATAGTACCTACAAGATTATTTGTTTTAAATGTGCGTATAATTAAGCTAAGTTCTGTCCAATTGTAGACTTGTTGGAACTGTGGACGGAAAGCCCGGGAAACTTGCAGTGGATGCAACATGGCTCGCTATTGCAGTGCATTCTGTCAACACAAAGACTGGGAACATCATCACACAGCATGTGGGCGACAGAGTGGATCCGACAGGGTTGCCACCGAGAACAAAGTCCCCCACCCTCAAGACAACCATTCACCACCCCTCAATGTGACTGCCCCTTCTCCACCAGAAAACATATCCCCTCGTTCACCAAATTAGAAGAAAAGTCTCATCTACAATTCTAGTTACCAATACCAATGTCCTCTCGTATTTATTAGTAGTTAAGTAATTGTGGTAGTACTTCCTTTAGCTCAATACATTTGCTATGGAATTAATTATGAATCTAACTAAGCCTCAGTCATTGAAACCTACTGATGTTTAATAAAGTCTACCTTGCACTTTGAACGTACCAGAAGAACTTGTGGTCGCCACTTTTGCTGTAATAACATGTGTAGGCCGGGAAATTTTTAGGTTTTTTAATTTATTCTATTAAGTGATTTAACCGATTTTCTGCTAAACTTTGAAGGCATTTACTTTTGCTAGAAATAATTGTAAACTATTTCGCTAGTGAAATTTGATCTCAAACATTGTCTTCGTAGCTAGGCCAGCATTAGCATCTTCTGATAAAGACCCTTCAATGAAAGGAACGAAATTGCGGCATTTCATGTTCAAGATTGGCAACACCTGCAACGTCTTTTCTTCCATGGGTATTTGAAAATAACGAGTGGCCATTCTATATTACAAAAGTGTTAAGCCTTCAGGCGAGAGCTTGCCTTGGAGGTGAGTCGAAAACACATTGCAAGAATTGACAAATGGTAGGATCTGCTCTTATGATGATCACGTACCACTCAAACGTAAAATGATATACCAGGCACCATAAATAAACATGAGATGTGTCATCAAAAGGTCGATTTGAGATTGGTCCATCTGGGAAGAGGACCAGGAAAATAACTAATTAGCAGCTTCATAAATGTCTTAGGTTACTGTAATCACGCTTCGTTTTACACTATCGTTCACCGTGCTGGACTTTTCAATATGACTTAGCAAATGAATTCCATTTATAGCCACTTAGGCCAAGGAATCTTGTCACAGAAATAATTATTACTTATTTACTTACTTATTTTCTTACATCTCCGCTTTCTCTTAAAATAGCATTCTCGTCAATTTTGTTTTGGTGTGCATATGAGCCTCAGCTTCAGGAACACATGTAGTGGAAGATATTCTTCAAGCTGAACATATGTATATGCTACAAATCACGAATTGCGACACTTGAAAATAAGAAACGAGCTTCTACCTAAGTGTCGATTCCATACCTGCAAATTCATCAATTAAGCTGCCCATGATCAGAAAAAGTTGATGCTCGTAGAACGTGAAATACTAAAGTTCACTTTGCGTGAAAAGCGTTCTTCGCACGGAAACACTGAATGAGGTTTGCTTTCAATTTTCAACAATAAACGACAAGACTATATGTATATTCATTGCTTGCTATCTGATCAATAATGCTACTTTATTTTAGGTAAGTGACTTAAGACACAAATTTGTATGAGACCCCTGGGCGTGAACTTCGTTTCAACAGTATACCTATACCTTGTTATAAGAATAACGAGAATGTGTTTAAAGATAGTTAAATATCAAATGGTTGTTTGAATGACGTATCTGTCTGCTTGGTCCATTCATCTGTGCTGCCTATTTTTAAGTACCAACCACTATGGAAAACTGCCTTGTGGGGTAGGACGAAGAGGAAATGCTAGCTTTCGTCGAGCCAAATTATTTTCCTGTCAATTTTGTTTTCACTACTTAACACACCAAGCAGTTTATTCTAATTCCATTTCGGATAAACCGTCTAGGATGATCTACAGCTTGTCGACTCCCTTTATCGCATTTTTGAGCGTAAAGGCCTCGAGAAATAGCTTCTTTAGATAATTGACATTACACCTTAAGTAAAGCTAAACTGATGACTCCTACCTACCTATCCTGAGTGGCGCTGGAGCCACTAATTATCCCCTATCCCCGGAAATGGCTCCTTCAGAGCAAATATTTTTCAATTAAAGATGCTTTTTATTACCAGTATTCACTGTAAGTTCAAACTGCTTCTAACTTGTATCAAATTTACACGCGCACGACTGTGACTGTAGATGAATCGTTATTTTATTCAAACTCAACAGAAGAAGATCCAATGCTTTGTAAATTGTAAGATTATGATTAACATTTTAATATTACAATAGTAACTTAACGTGTAATGTTTATGTATCTTTTGAACTTCTTCCGAGTCACTTCCATTCGCGGCCGGCTACTGATGAGATGGATTTGGGCATTCCTCCAAATTGTCGAGAGAACACACAGGGCAACGAGTAAGGTCGCTGGTGTAAAACACCTGTACAAAAACAAAATATTGTTAATAATTCGCGCAACAAAATCCGAAACACATATTTCCCTGGATTCTAAACAGTCGGTTAAATAAATTGGACTTACCTTGGGGTGAGCAGGGCAGGTTTTCCTGCGACGAATTTTGCCGTCTATAGTAAAGCCGCAGTCAAGGCAAACAATGCCAAATATTCTTCTCTGGCAGATACAATCTGCTCCTGTCTGAGTACTCATTGACATTGTGCTTCTTTCGTTGTCATTTGGAGAACGGCTTCCACGCATTGACATCGTGCCCTAAAAATTTAAGAATCCTCAATTACGTGTTATCCTTAATAGATCCCACAACAATACATGTACAGCAAGCCAATAAAAGCAGTTGTAGTTATAGCAGGTTGTTGTATTTTGTATTAAGCATACAAAAGTAAAGAATAAATTCAAGTCACTCATTTTAACTAAAGTAATCAAATGTAATAGACAGAAGACTGTCGACTCACGCTTTGTTTTGATCTCTCTCGTACCGTCGTCGACTTAATGTGGAATGTGTTAGCGGAGGGGTCAAGAGGGTCTAGAGGGTCAGGGGTCAGTCTTTAGTTCGTTGAGAGGTCGCGAAGAAATACCGGGACAGAGGAGCAGGATGAAACAGGAGCAGGCGACAGCAGGAATTCAACTAACTGCGTCTTGTGCGAGTCAGATGACAGGTGGGACCGAGGGTGGGAGGGTGGGATCCTTTGTCTTGAAAGGCGGGAAACGTGGGGAAAGCGAAGAATTGAATTTGACTTTTCCCCTATTATTTCATTTCCCTCCTTTCCTTTGCATGTGAGTGCGTACTGATATATCCAATATAATATATCACTCATTCATTCAACGAAATGCATCAAAATTCAATTCAAAATAATTATGATTTACTCAAATAAACTCATCACAATTTGTATTTTGCATAGGTCAAAAGTTCACTGATTACAACTAGCAATGCAGCAACTCGACCCTTTATGAATATGGCATGGATCGGTGGAGTTGAGTTTTGATTTTTTTTTCAAAGTTAGTTTGAGTCTAGACTCAACTATCGTCGACAGTTTGAATGACAGCATCCACAAGAATAGACGGCTGTGATTTGGAGACGGGAGGTACATCAGTTTGACTATCGCTTTCGATGGTTTCTTTAGCCAGTTGCAATTGTTGTGGAACTTCAAAGCTCTCAATGGATTTGGCTGCTACTACCACTTTTTCTTTGAATATATGTCCAATTCTCTTCAATGTTGACGTTGTGTTGGTCAGGTCTTTGTCTGCCAAACATTTATGTTCATCCAGCAGCGGCCGTGTAGTTGGCACCTCATGATGAGCCTACAGACGAAGAAAACTTAATGAAGCTTTGAAAGTTACAAATGTTTTTACAGTGGCTATTTACCATATTATAATGCCAAGTTACCAATATTTGCATTACCTTATTGCGATGAGCTGCTGGGATAAACTCTTTCGAGTGGAGAACTGACCACCTCAGGAATTCAGCACTTGCCGTTTTGTAAGATGGTTTTGGTATTGTGTTGGGCTCTTCAGTGCCAGTCCACAAGTTCTCAGCACTCAGGCTTCGGATCGGATTCCCTCTTCCAAGATTCGGATTGCAGTTTCCGTATCCGAATTGTTGCTCAAATCCTGGTGGAACTGTCGGTATTGTTGATTGTTGTGTCGGTGGAATCCCTTGAATTTCCGATAACGACCGCAAAGACTTATAACTGTGGCGTTGCTCATGATTATTGGTGGATTTTTGATCTTGAGGTCGGTGCGGCGGAATCTCCTGGGCTTCTGGTAGCAGCATAGAATTGCAACGATACTCATGACTAGTGCGTTTTACACCATGAGGTCGGTAACGCAATTTGCATCTTCCACTGATGACAATTTCTACAGGGCAGATAACCACACCCAGTTAGTTTAAAAGTTATGCAAAGCAGCTAAAAGGAACACTTTGACCTTTGTGTTCGGGTTGTTTAGGAGAGCTGGGATTGATAATGCCATTATTGCTGCAGATGGACCTTAGATCTCCTTGGCAAATGCCAGTCTTTGGGAATTGACTCAGCTGATATTCGGTTGAGCAAGGAAGGATCCATGGGACCAGCTCCTCGTCATAGTTGTATCTCCAAGCTTTCCAATCCCCTTTCCAAGATTTTAAATTCTTCAACTCGGATTCACTCAAGTTCCTTTTGCCAGTTTCCTCCCGATCAGCTATGCCCTTAACCATTTTAACTAAATGCAATAATTTCCAGTGCGATTGCTAGCTAACAAACTTAAGAAAAACAATCCTTTTGATCATTTATATGCTTCTTGTTCTTATTTAGTGGAAACAAAATCCACACGCGACGTTGCTATGCAAATAGTCAAATTGAACAACCTGAAAATGCCGTCCAGTTGTGAACACGTTTTATTTAAAACAACAAACTACGAATTGGTTTTCCCATGAATGTGATGTTAAACAATATAAATCCTTCGACGGTGTAAATTACATATAAATTTATGTACAATTAGGTTTGCTTCAGTCAGTGGGTTGACGAATGAGATTTCATCCTATTAATTACAAACAGAACAGACAATACAACACAAGTATTACAAGACTTCAGTTAATTTGTAAGGAGTTGCAAGCCACAGTCTAAGCAAATAATTGCATTCTGTTGTTGCTACACGGCTACACCACACTCATTTTGTCACTTCTACTAGAAACATACAACGCAATGCTAAATAGAACATAATTGTTAGGTAGTTAAGTAGATTAGATCGCTAGATTATACACTAAGCATGATCAGGAAGTTACAAATTTCACTGGAAAGTCACAATACTGACTCTAGTATACAAAACATGTTCTCACTCTCACTTACGAATAACATGGTATTTGGTGAACCTTGAAGCTGGTCATAAATTAAATACATAATTACAAGAAAAGTCTAGGTTGCCCACCCAAGTTACTAGCATGAATTCAGTGTGTACAAAACAATAACTTAATGAAACAAAAGCATGGGAATGAAATGTTGGCTAATTTCCAAAATACTTCGGAGTTCGTAATTAACTAATCTGAGCAAATCTGTCTGGTCAACACAATTGAATTCTTCGTGGCTAACATCAGTAACATGTAGTCCTACCCTAGTGTAGTAGTATAATTCCTACATGACAAATTTAAATTAGTCTAAGATTAGAATACAAATGGAATACTATCTTGGAGCCCTTCTCACTGTAATACTAAATACGAATGGAGTGTTAGATTACTGGATTCGGAGGAATGAATTGATTATTCCATCCCTTCCCCGTCGTGGAAATGTGTGACATGAGCATTTAAACTAGCCATATTTGCATATCCCTTCCCGCATATCTCACACGCAAATGGTTTTCCTGTAAAATGTACTTTCCGATGAGTCTGAAGTTGATTACTCGTGCTAAAAGATCGTGGACACATGTCGCATGGAAATGGCTTTTCGCCGGTGTGGAGACGTCGATGGACAACAAGTCGAGAGGAATTCACAAATGCTTGATCGCAGAATTCACCTAAAAAGTCAATCACAGGAAATATTTAATTTCAGTTGCTAATATAACTAAAGTTGAAAAGAACAATTAAAAATTCTGGCTACTTACATTTGTATGGTCGTTCCCCCGTATGCACTCTCATGTGCACTTTCAAATTTGATTTATCAGCAAATCCTTTGCGGCAAACTTCACATTTGTAGGGCTTCTCCCCCGTGTGGGTCCTCATATGCAACATCAGATTATGATTTTTCGGAAATATCTTATTGCAGATAGGGCAGCGCGGCCCCTCACCTATAAAAAAAACGTACATCATTGTTAAGACATTCCCCTGACCATTGACTTGACTAGTAATTAGAGCTTAGGACTAATGAAAACTCACCTGTGTGTGTCTTGAGATGGTCACGATATGGATACTTGTGAATGAACGTTTTATTGCAAAACATGCAGACGTACAATCCTTCCTCATTTTGCTGGAATTCAAGCTCATTACTATTTTGGCCACTTTGATTATCACTGGAAGAGCTAGCGAGTAAATAGAATGTGTTTTAGTCAAGAAATATCAGTTTTAAAAACATTTTTATTACAAGTGTGAACATTACCTGAATGTCCGCCCATTTCGTCTTCCAGGAATCCCACCTTCCTCCAGCTCCTCAAAGGTCATATCCATGTCATCAATTTGGCCGTCCTCTTCATCTACATGAAGAGAACCAGATTGCTCCCTTTGTTGCTGAGATTCATCAGAGGAGCCACTCCATTCCGTGATTTGCAAATCATGTGGCATTTTTTTGCCTCCCAGTCGCCCTTGCCGTTGGCTGTGTTTAAGTAGTTCTGTTGACAGATCCAATTGCGGAGTTATGAGTGCATCCGCATCCAGGTCAAATTCCGTTTCTGTAGGGTCCCCTTCATCAAAATCTGAATCCATACAATCAGGTGAAGTTGCAGAAGCAGAAAACCCGTCCTCCTTTCTATCAGGTGACAACTCCAGCATGACTGGATTCGGGTCATCAGTCAGTCCAACGCTGGAATTGCTCAAGACGACCCCCTTCTCATTCGTAATTGTAATTTGTCGATTGCTCAAGTCAATGTCCACGTTTTTCTCGATGGTGCTTCCACTCCCATCACTGTCCGTCGTGCGTCTACGAACGAAGGAAGTGGATGGCTTCTCGTCACGGGTGGTGATGGAAATGAGAGTAGTTTTTCCAGCCGCGGTAGAGCCACCGGATGAACCGGATTTGGTTGAAGATGAGGATGGAGATCCGGATCCGGATTTAGTTGCATTGGACTTCTGAACCATGGATTGCAGGGTTTGGTACTCAGCGGGTTCCTCCTTTTCCACGTACATGTCCTCAGTGCTAGCGTCAAAGTAGGATTCTTCACCATCCAAATCATCAGTGGGAATTCTGTCATGCCAGCCTAAAATACAAGAGAAAACACAATTAGTACATTCATATTACAAAGGAAAAGCACCCAGTCTTACAATAAGCTATAACCAATAAGTTTAGATCATGCTAATATTAGCTCACTTTCAAATATGAGTTGCTGAATCAGCTCCACTTCCACATTTTGAACTTTGCTGTAAATACTAGCCGGTGGTTTGCGATCCGTATTGACTGCCTTCTTCTTGGGCACCGCTCCACTGGCTACCAAATCCACTATGGAAAATGCAATGTCCTCACGAAGTCGATCAAATTCCCGCTGAATATTGTCCAGCTCCGCAGCCACAATTTTGAGCTGCCCACATTTGAAGGTGCAAGCCGAACAGAGTGGAACATCTCCCTCAGCCTCTTCAAAGTACCCGGGGTCGACTTCAATGTCGAAAGCCTTGAAAATGACTTCACGGAATCCTCTGGGGTTTTCTGCAGTTTTAAAAGTGAGTAAGCACTTTAGTAAGCATGCAAGTTAGTAAATGTACAACCTCATACAACATACACAGATAGTTAAACATTATAACACTAATAAAATCTTCGGTATGGCTTACCTCGACGAGAAAAGTTTTTTCCATTCGGAAAACAAGGAATGTTGCAAATAAGACAGTAGTCCTTCTGTTTTGGCTTGTCCTTGTTCCCATTATGTTGAGTTTGGGTCACCTGAGGTCGGACTTTATTTCTGTCTCCAACTTGAGCTGGTCTTGGAATATTCTGAACCCTCTTCATCGCTTGAGCAGACATTAAGATGAGTTAATTGTTAATCTGAATATAAACAAATACACTTCGTTAATTCCATGTTGATGTTCAGATTCAGAGGACTCACTTTCAATTAATTCAAAATTTGTATTTCTTGGGTACACAAAAGGATACATGAATTGTATAAATCCAAAACCTCAAAATAGTCAACTAACCTTTAGTTCAAACTTAAGAGAAGAGATGAGATTTCCCCTACAATTTCATTCACCAGAGTACAATCAATGAAATTGAATTGCAGTTCAAATGCTTCACCTCCAGGTGCTAGGCAGGCGCAGACTAGCAGACTGCAGGCTTCACTGAAAGAACCAAAGGAAAATCACGTTAAAAAAACAAGTACTTAACATAAAGTTTAGTCATGTCATAAACACGCAATTCGCTACTTTCGCCAGTACATATCTGCATATCGAACTTAAGCATTAACCAGCAAATATTATAATTTAGTCTCACTTGCACGTAAAGCTCCGATGTGGCCAGTATTATTGTCTTCAACTGATATTGAATTGATCCAAGTCCTTATTGCAGTCTCCTTTAAAACAAATCTGTTGAGATGATAAGCACTGCTGAATTGAAAACAACAAGAACAATTAAATTACAACTCTCAAATTCTTTCCCACCATCGTCCATTTCCTTTCCCAACGCAAGCAATATTCGTTTAAAGAACTATCCATATACTTAATTCTTTGCATTCAATTAGTAAAATACTTATAACACCGCACCTGACCCTATACCCTAAATCCGTTTTATTTTTCTAGAAGACAATGCGATGTTGGATGTGGTGATGGTTCCACACGCACAAAATTCACACATGAAAACTGGACAAGCCTGCGTTGTATTCGGATGGATAAAACTTAAAATTTGGATGGAAGTAACCCAGAGTCAGCAAAGTACTAAAGCCAACGGAATTGACTGACTGAACCCGAGGAGGATCGACAAAGGAATTAGTTAGTGGACTCACCTTCTAGATGTATGTATAGTTGCTAGAAATGGTTGTTGCGGTTGGGCAACGTAGATTCGTGTGTCCGTGGTTGAGCCAGTGCGTTGAGGGATAAATAATTTGTTTTTGGTGGGAGGTTTTGGACTGGCGTCTCTCCACCACCACCCGGATCAGTGCTCGCGTTTCTTTCTTCTCCACCACATCCCACAGTTGCAGTGGAGTGGAGTGCAGTGCACTGCTAGTCAGTCCGTAGTCAGCAGTCCATTCCTTCTGCGTCCACTCCGACCCACACTCCACACACACTCAAATCAAACCGAACCAACCCGGCCTCCCTCCCTCTCAAATCCAACCAAGTCCACACACTACACTTTTTCCGTTTCCACTCCATCCTCTTTTTTCAAAATCCAACAACTAAACAGATATGTGTCCAATTTAATGCAATCATAAACGTTTATACATACTACGCAATACTATATGGACTACCGCTACATGATTCGGCTAGAAAGAAACATTTAAAGATAATAGCAATGCAATGGCAGTAACATGCTAATAGTGAAATTCAATGCAATGCATTATGCATACACGAATAAAAGCAAATAAAAGCATGAGTATGAATCTCTGTGCAATAAAGATATCACAACACAATGATGAAGAAATAACGCTAGGCGAAGTGGTAGCAAGTTATATATATATCAATTTAAACTTGCATGGTGGAATGTTGATTAACCCTTAGCGAGATTATTTTAGCTTTAGTGGGATTATGTTAAACCTATTAACTGGACTAATCGGCGCGGATACTTACCTATCCAGCGAATAGCTTTTGTCTAATAATGCCTCTTCAGGTTAGAAGAGTAAATGATTACTAATTTTATAACTGCTTTTACAGACAACAGGTTATCCCTTTTGGCTGCCCTGCGTAGCTTCTAATTCTTAAAGTGAAATAGTCATGATTTATTGAACCAAACCATGACTCGTTCCTTTGAGGAATTTGAGCTAATTATGTTAAACCAAAAGTTAATATTAAGCAAAAAAGATGTAATTTGTATTCTGAGTCTTCGGGCTACCTTCAATAGGGAAGGCAGAGTTTCTTGTAATAAAGAAAAGTTCCCCTAGCTCCATTCTAGAATTGTGTACCCTACCCTGAGAGTGAAGAAAATTTACAAACAGCACTATACAAATTTCTCTTTGTACAATAAATTGAAAGTGGGTTATAAAGTAAAGCAAAGCGGTCGTATGTTTAATACATATACGCACAACGCATTAAAGAAATTGTAAGGCTAATCATTGACAATTCTCAAATGATATTATTCAGTTTTAATGTACCCAAGTAAATAAGTGTATACATAAACTCATTTACAGGTTATGATTAGCCACAAGATAGGAGTCGCGGTATGGCTATCGAAATAATGGAGCTATAAATAATCATTCGATAAAGAAGATCGTGACACACATATCGCTAAGTTAGCAAACATCGCTTTACAAACGATTCTAGCCATTGGAAGATTACAAAAAAATAGTAATTTGAAACAATAATCTAATTCCAAAGACAAACACGTTTGAGATATAAGACCAAATTCGAAATATATATAGAGTTCTCTTTTCAGTAATGATATTAAAAAATAAGAATACGCAAATGTGTCAGGTTAATGAACCCGTGCTACATTGTAGGTCAAAATTCAGAAAAAAAGTCAAAGCTGATTACGCAACTATTCCATATCCTCTAGTGCAAGAAGATCATCTTCCCCATAGAAATCAGATGACTTGAGAACCGCATCCTCTGCAGGTTCACCTGGATGCATTTGTTCAACGTGAGTATAAGCTTGAGTCTCCGTGTCAAACATTTTTCGGCAAATTAAACAATTGAATGGTTTATCCACATGTTTACGTAAATGGGCATTCAAATTTGATCTATCTGCGTAGGACTGCTCACAAATCGAGCATACATGAGGCTTCTCCCCTGTTTCAAAATAAAATCCATTAGTCCGAAACTCACTTCTGAATGACCTATTGTGCAATTCAATTGCACATGAAGCAGCTTAGCTAGTGTAGTAATTACCTGTATGAGTTCGCATGTGAATATTCAAATTGTACTTCCGTGGAAAAGTCTTTTGGCAAATGTGACAAGACGGAGCTTGGCCTATGAGTGGTGATAATGACAGAAAACATTGCTGGATGAAGATGTATCGTGTTAATCTAATTTCAAATAAGCCCTTCTCCCTTACCAGCATGAATATCAGAATGTTCCTTGAACCTTTCTTTACTCCTAAAAGATTTGGAGCAGATCTCGCAAACATATTGAAGTTGATCATCTGGGCCGCTGCCGCCGAGTGCTGGAGGTTTTGAGGTTGAGGCTGTTGCGATGCGCAAAGAATTACCAGTTGCTGAAGATCGAGGTGAACGGTCCGTGGATCTGCGTGGACGTTTGCTCTTGCTGAATAAAGTTTTCATGACTTCTTCGCCCTCAATTGCTCTTCGAGTTGGTTTGCGTTCTCGAGCTCCACTAGAATCAATCACAGTTATGGGAAATGGAAATGGAGACAAGCAACACTGTATAACAACAATGAAAACAACACAATGTATAATTACAATCGTCTCCGGCTCGAATCAAGATCCACGGCTGACGTTGCACTTGGACTTGCCACGGCGAGTGTATGTGTGCCCTCACTCTCATCATTGTCAAGTATGTCAATTACTGATGATTCGGGTACTTGAACTTCCCCATCATTATCCTGGTGCTCAACGATAACAATGTCGCAACTGTTTTCGTCTAAACTGGCTTTGATTTGGTCCAGCTCAGATGGAAATGGAGTGTCCTTCGCTTTCGCGCTCAGAGCTCCACTGTCAGAGTCAACTTCCATGCACTCAACAACATTCATTGAATTTGAGTCTCCCGTCGACTCATCTTCAAAAATGCTTTGATTGATTTTCAAAAACTCGTTAACCATTCTGGCCTGCAATTCCGGTTCCTGATCATTGCTATCCTGCCCCTCAGTGTCTGAGGCAAGAGCTGTGGTTGTAACTTCGACTTGTAGCACTGGAGGCTCATCATCCCCAATCTCGATGTATTCAGCAGCGCCTGTGATAAAAAAGTTGAATTGAGTTTTGTGCTTGAGGTTAATTTCCAATAAGAACAAAAAATATCTGTTGTTACCTGTAACTGGCATGCTGACCCCAGATTTCACATCCACAATTGCAATGTCATCCAATCCGAATTCCTTGCGAACTGGTGTGTCTTCCTTCTTTAACTGCTCCTCGTTTCCTTCGTCCATGATTCCATTTTTAAGCGCATTCACTCTGGGGTTGACCATTGCAGATGCCATGGCTTGATGTTTAGAATTAGGAACATGAATTGTTTTATAAACAGCTTTCGGTGGTTGGTGATGGACATTTGTCACTGGCTGAGGTAGAGGTAAGACGGAGTATGGGGTGGGCACTCTTGATCCTAATTGAGATTTCCTTCGATTATCCCCTCGGTTTGGTTGAGAATTCAAATCAGGTGTGCCAGTGGTGGGGATGTCCTTATTCCAACCTAAACCAGCCAAAATACTGCTAAGTTACCGATACTAACATTAAAGCAGAAACAGATTATAAATGTTTAATATTCCCTACTCCTTACGTCTGAAAATATTCCTCCGAATGTGTTGAACGGTGGTTGTTACGGCGCGCTGGTCATTGTAGTTGTACTTGCGGCAAGTCTTGACCGCCCTTGTGGACAGCTGCAACTGTAGTTTGTCATGTTGCTCCTGCATGACTTGGAGTTGCTCCTTGATTCCACCCAGCTTGGATACCAGCATAGTGCAAATGTTGCAGAGTGGAATCTTCTCGTGGGAATGCATCTCCAGGATGTCCAACGCAACACAGAAAGCTTTGACATCGTGAGTCATCCCAGCAGTCACTTCATCTCCCCAATTACTTCGACCCGAGTCATTTGCTGAGCAGTACTGCGTGTCGCAAAGAAGACAGAATTTGACTTTGTGCTTCTCATCCGTGCTCTTCAGTTTGGCTTCTTCTACTTGTTGGCATTGTGTCAAGTACAAACTACTGGCGGTTCGATGTGCCATCTCAGCGAAAATCACGGTAGTTAACCAATGATGCCTGAAATGGAGAAGGAATTCTTTAATTCATGACTCAGATTAGGATGAAATGTGTAACCAGAAAATAAACTTTAGCCAGAGTTTAGCAGAGCCAGCAGCTTGGAAGACATCCAATTTCTTCTTTTGGAATGAGATAATAAAGTAACAATGCGCATTGTAAATGATTTGCTTAGCTGCGAACTGCGAAATTGACTTTAATGCCAAAGACTCTCATTCTGATTCAACAACTCCTGTTCCTGTCACTTACACAAGTTTATTCATACAACATTGAGCATAATAAAGCCATGAATGAATTCTGACCGTAGGAAATAAAAACTAGTAATTTGCCCACATTAGCGCAGATAAAGTATTTCAAGAGGTCAACTCCTAGACGGACCCTTGACCTGTGACCTCCGTCATGTCAGAGCAGTTGGCATTGGCAACTCGCATTAGCATGTACTGTATGCAATTCAAAAGCAGATAATTAGATTGCAAGGCATTTCCAAATTGACCTGAGAATACCAGGGGTGACCCATTTGACCTGAGCTGACCTTACCGAAAACGATTTTGCGCTTTAAGCAGATAAATCCAATGCCTCTGAATATATGCATGAACTGAAATAAAAGCAGGTACTGATTGTGATAGGTGTGAATCGAGTACATGAAAACGAACTTTGACCTTTACACGTGACATGACCCTTGACAGATTCATTAACATAACATTAGACGGAGAATGACATTTCTTGGAGCGTGATATTGGCAAATGTAATGGCTGCATTCTTGACTTCAAATTACTACCCGGACGTGGACTTAAAAACTTCGCCCACAAGCCGTACAAAATGTTGTAATACACAACATTGAAAAATGACAAACAACACGAATGAAAAATTCGAGACCACAATCACGCACTTACCCACAGTTAGCTGGAAGTAATATGTGTAGATGTCGGTTGAGTTTGAGTTGGGGAACAGGTGTTGACTCACAACTAATGAATTTGAATTACCGGTGACTGGTGAGGAGAAAACAATGTGGGTTAATTAATACGTTTTCAGTTTTCACCAGGCAGGAAGAGAATTGCCCAGTAAAAATAGCAACCTTGGCTGGTTTGAAAGTGGGAGCGGAGAGGAGCACGAATCCCAACCCAGCGGCGTCGTCTCGGTCTCATCCAATGGCAACCCGTGCCATAGGGAAAACCCAGTCCAGTAGTAGTGGAGGGAGACGGGAAATAATTCATTCAAATTCAACCAATACCTCAATCTCAATGCACTTTTAATCAATGTATTTTTTTAATTTTCAATGTAAATTTTATAACTAACACCAATAGAATGGATATAGATCTCATAACTGCTAAACCAAATTTAGGATTCGTAGTTTTGACGAAGGAAAGCAGTATAGAAGAGAAGAGACACATGTAGACATGCAAACAAACACAACTTAAGTTCAGTTTCTAACGTGGAAAGAACTCACTCAAACTCATACATCTCACACAATGTCACAATCATGTCGGCCAATCTTCCTATTTCTTAGTTGGTAGAGCAGGAGAAGAAGATGATTGTTGTGTCTGAAATATTTTGTCAAGATATAAAATTGCGTGAAAAGTGTAAGAATAAATAATACATTACGTGAATTAAAAAGAGACATAAAATCCCGTTCATACAAACTAGTAAATGCACATCACGTAATTAATTTGGCACTTCCCCTGCACTCACAAGCTTATTCAATCCCCAAGTTAAGTAATCGGGACGAGTCGCAGCTTCGTATTCCTCAACCAAATCCTCCACAACTTGACGGGAATCATCCAACTCATCCAAATTCTCGGCGAAGATTAATTCCTTTCGGAACTGATCCAGAAAAGCTTCACGTTTCCTCAATTTGTCGTACTGTTTCATCATGCTCTTGAACAGCTGTAATTCAAGTTAAATAAATAGTTTAAGTAACACAAAAAATTAAATTTCCTTAAATTAAAGCATGAGTAATGGCTCATGAGTGTTAGTCTATTATCTTACAGATGAAATATTGGTATGATTAGCCAACATGAGGCCGGAAACTCGGTGGGCTGTTTGAATGTATGGAGATTTTCTTGACAGAGCCACTTGAATGCTGGCTGGACTCCATGTGATAAAATTTGCCAGTTTTCTTTCCCGAATCCTTTGCAGAGACTTGTGGACTTGACCAGGATCCACTTCACCCTTTAAATTCAAAAGTACAAACCATCTTTAAATATTATAATGGGAAGTTCGGCTTTTGGACCAAGCAAACATCATTTCTTTTAACACCATCAAAAACATATTTATCATATTTCAAAAAACTGTCGTAATAAATGCTAAACCAACCTGTATAATATTTAGAATAGAAATATATTTGTGATGAGCGGAGCGATCGTGAGCCGTAGACACCATCATGTTCTTGGGTTGAAGTAAACGACGCATGACATCCAGGACAGTAGTCTTCTGGATATTAGTCGCCTCATGATCGGAAGTGAGTGGAGTATAACCTGTCATCAGGAAATGCAGACGTGGGGTTGGGATGAGGGGTGAAATCAGCCCAATCAAATCATTGTTCATGTACGACGGGTAGCGAAGTGTCGCAGTGCTCACTGACATTATCGTGGAGACCAAAGAATTAATTTGAGTAAATGTGGGGTTCTCGATGTGAAGGCGATCCGATGCAATCCGATTCAAAGCCGTGTTGTCCAGAACCACAACACAATCCGCACTCTGTGTCAGCCGCTTGAGGGTCAGCAGGGAATTGTAGGGTTGAACCACTACATCACTGCGAAATTCAAATAAATCAGCATTAGAAGAAAAGGATAGTAACGGGTTACAGTTCAGGTTACACTACTAGGTACGGTTTAGTATACATAAAGGGCACGGATTAGACATTAGACTAACCTGATTTCATCTTGATTGGGAAAAACACTGTAGGTTTGAACCAATTTCTTTGGAAAACGATCTGTAAGTTTCTCCAAGAGATACGAACCCATCCCTGACCCAGTCCCTCCCGCAATCGAATGGCACAGCACAAATCCCTGCAAAGTTCAACATTTTAACAAATGAAGAATGACATATTTTCTAATTAATGAATGAAAGCCAGATTAAGTAGTTAGAGGCTGTGGTTGTAGTTACTGTACCTCTAAACTGTCACTGCCCTCAGCCTCTCGGTCAATTATGTCAAATATTTCTTCGCTGATTCCGTTCCCTCGTCCGTAGCCAGCCGCCCAATTGTTCCCGGCTCCCCCACCGTCTTGTGACAAGTACACGTTCTCAGGGTTGTACAACTGAAAAATTAGTTGAATAAAATGGATGTTTAAAGTTTAGAAATTAGGAAAGACGGAATATAATACATAATGCAAAAGTTAAAGTTAAACACTGCTCACAAGAGTTGTGACGCACCTTTGAATAAGCTGACCCCATAATGCTATTTATGACCCGTGGCTCCAAGTCCAGAAGAACCGCTCTTGGAATGTAGTGGTCATCATCCGCTTGGTAGAAAAATACATCCTTCCGGTCAACACCCTCTCTGGCAAATGACTCGAGAGTCCCTGCTGGGTTGATCCCATGCTCAGAGCACAACTTCTTCCAGAACTCGAATCCAACTGATTACACAACAATAAAACATTCATAAACGGCAATGAATGGAATTGAATTTTATAATAACAAATGAATGCAGAGTAGGTAAAAAATTTACAAAATGACTTGACTTACTTTGATTTCCGCACTGACCGAGCTGAAGAGTGATAATTTCACAAGGCATCCTAATAGTGATGCTAAACAACAACAGCACTGGCTTAGTAGGTGAGCACAAATCAGACTTAACTGGAATTGAGATCACAGCAAGGACTTCAGTGTCACTTCCTTTCCTTCAGATCCAATTATAATTGCGATGTGAATTGAATTGACTTTTCTTTTGTTGGTGTGCTCCGGCGGCGCCACACATTTTTCAATGTGTACTGGGAGAGGAAAGCCGAGCAGCGGAGGCCACCTGACTCAATGTGCCCCTAGTTCAGGTTGATCCAGTAGTAAATGAATCAAAATATACAATAATCAATATATTTTGATTACGGAACATTACGGGAGCAAACTGTCCTAATTAAAATAACTGCCTTTAGAGAGATTCTTCTCAGGCCTTGTTTCCATTACTCGGGTAGAGTAACTCGCATTGTTCTACTTCTACTCGGGTTGAAAATACCCATATCCGGATTACAATTGTCGGCCAAATACCCGAGTAGATCCCACCCTTCAACGTTGCGGCTAGGAGAGTTACTCGCTTACCCGGGTTGGCTACCCGAGTAAAATTTTACTCCCTTTTTAACTCGAGTAAAATTTTAACCCTGTTTCCATTACTCATATTAGGCGAGTTTACCCTTTTACCCGAGTAATGGAAACAAGGCCTGGGTTGGAGGACAGAGTGCTAGCATATAAAAAATAGAACAGCATGTAATGTACCAAATACAAATTATCGCGAATCCACTACCTAACGTTTAGGACAATGCCGCTCGACGAGGTTACGTTCATGTACCTCGAAAAGCCGTGACTGCGATTTTGATTTGTGCATTTGTTATTTAGAACTGGCGTGTTCGCGTTCTAGAAAATAGTTTCTCTCATTCTCTCGCCATAAAATTGCCGCTCAAGCTGTTACCAGTTACCAGTGTAAAGTATTAAGATGATACCGGGTGGGTGACTTCCACAAATTAACGAAAAGTATTAAGGACCAAAATTTAAGATTAGATTGCAGTTTTTTCAATTATTTAATTGCACTTTTACTTTTTACTTTTATGAATGACCAACAGATAGCCACCACATCATTTTATTTACTACACTACTGCACATACGTACGCAAGCAGTTACTTTGCAGGATATGCGAGTGACGACGACAAAGGAAAACCAGCACTGCATAATACGGCGTGCCAAATAAAGGGTGTACCGAATATCCGGCCGCCGGATGTTGCTATCCGGCCATATTCGCCTCCGCCATTTTGGCCGTAGCCATTATTCGGTGCTGTCCGGCTCCGAATTCAGATATCCGGCACTATCCGGTATCGGGCCAAAACAATTCATATATTGTTTAGCATGGGCCGGATATCCGGCCGGCCGGATTTTCGGCCAAAAATAATGGTATCCGGCCATACCCGGCTCCGGCCAGTTGCTATCCGGCCTAATGGCCGGAGCCTCTATCCGGTGCATCCCTACAAATAACCACATAAAATGCGTTATTTGTTTGTTTACTTTACAGTTTTATTTACTTACTACGATTTAAGGGGAATCATAATTGCTTGAAGTTGGAAACTAGGATCTACGGCTGTCCCTGTCCGCTCTCCTGGCCAAAGCCCATCAAATCAAACAAGCTTGAAAGGTGGATGTCAGATATTATATTATCAGATACATTTATTGTTAAGAATTTAATCAGTGGAGCACAACGTGGCTTCATACAAAATTGAAACACTAGAAAAGAGTGTACGAAAGCCAATAAAGCGATTTCTGGACAAACAAATATTTCAGTGGTTAATCGTAAGTTCATGTATATCCTCTGTTAAGTGTATAGTTTTATTTAGACAGCAATTTATTAAGCAAAGCTCAACTGAATAGTCGTGTTTAAATACAAAGGTTGGGATGTCAGATACCCGACCCGAATTTGTGCTGTGTTTGTCCCGAACCATTTGGATACCGTAAATGACCGCTTAAAAACCCCGGGCTTCTATTTAAAATCGACACCTCGAGGCGGGGCTTGTATTAGGGACGGGGCTTATATTAGAGACGGGGCTTCTAATAAATAATTTCAAAATAATTAATTTCTTTCAAGTAGTGCATGCTGTGTGCAAAACTGGGTTCTATTCAGTATAAAACAACTCAAGTTCACTTTAAAATAACAATTGAAAGCCAACTTCGGAGTCAGACGTGTATTCAGCGATTCNAAACAACTCAAGTTCACTTTAAAATAACAATTGAAAGCCAACTTCGGAGTCAGACGTGTATTCAGCGATTCCGTTATCGAAAAGAAAATACCCACGGAATGGAAACTAGCGAGTGTAGCATAGAAACACGGGGGGCTTTTATTGGGACGGGGCTTCTATTAGGGGCGGGGCTTCTAAGCGTTCATTTACGGTAATGCCTTGGCTAGATCCGACGACGTATAATGGCATAGGTAATACATTTGAAACAGCAACTTTACTTAAACACACAGGAGGCATTGAATTCGGAATGATGGTACATTAGGTAAACCATAAAGCTACTCCTGCGATGCGATGCAAGTGGTTCTATCTCCGATTTTACTTTCTACGTACATTTGGCATATGGATTTTACATGCAGTCCCTCACCAATCTTCCTCTCGTCAACTTTGCTCTTGTTTTTGTACGTCGTTCCCAACATCCCAACGAAGAATTACTCATCGCATTTGGTCAATTTAACAATCATCATTTAATTATTTACACAAGAGGTGCCTCTCCGAATTTTGAATAGCTTTGTCCAGTCGAATTCAATTTTTGTTTTTCGAAAGTTCATCATTGTTCAAACATACAAACTCACGGGCAGTAGTGCAGTGATTAGTATTAAAATATGTCCGCTATTGACAACGCAGAGGTAAATTTATATTGCAGATCCTTAGCTATGGTTTCGTATTGCGTGTCTAATTAATGAGCACTGTTATTAATAGGTTTCAAATGCTTCGGATACGAAAACGGATGAAACGGGTTTATCCCAAGTCTTCAAGCCAAATCCCGCTGGGCGGGAAACTTACAGAATCCGACATCCAAAGCGGATTTTGCATTTCAGTGACGGGACCCTTGAAGAAGACTCGACGGAGGAATCTGAGCCAGAGGACAGTGACCTCGTTGAAGTTCCACTCAAGTCCGTGACGGAACAGCCGGCAATTTGCACAGTGAGTAATAATTGTGTTGCATTCATTTGCGTACTTTCGCTGGTTTTATTAATTGGGTAGGTCATTGGGCCAACATTGGATTTTATTCTCATAACGTTACTCATTTACTTTTAGAAGACGATGCCTTGGTCAACTTGGCTGTACCACCACACGACATCGACGGGTCACAAAACTTTGAATGTACTTGACAGCATCGGAGAAAACATTGCGTACTACTTGGGGATTACCACTCCGAAGTACCAGTACGAAATAGACGAGTACAACCGAATGAAGGAGGAGCGGGAGGCGAAGAAGAGGGAACGGGACATTGAATTGACCTCTTGGGCAACGACCTCGACCTCACCCAAACCTAATGCGTTCCAACCTATAGTGAGTGAAGTCGTGAGTCAGCCTGACTCACTGCAGTGAAATTCTGTTTGTTTTTTAAGTGTTTATCGTAAGTGTGAACTCTTCCAGAGATTCGCCTTAATATTAATAGAACAAGAATATTTTTACTGGAAATTTTTTGAGATTCGTTGGTGTAGTTCAGTATTAACGAATATCCGCACTGGTGTTACTTTACACGAATACGTCGTATATTGTAAATATATTTATTCTTATGTCGTTGAGAGTGTTGTTAATATTCTAAAAGTTATTTCCTTCAGTTCACTAAGCAAGTTTTTGTTATTGCATTAGTTTTAGTAGACATGTTGCGTTAATAGGAGCCAAAGCGTTTGTCTACTATGGTTTTCTGTCGTGCCAAATCCGAACTGAATTTCTAAAATTTAAACGACTTTGCCGCCAGTATTTTACCAAGACGACGCTGCTGCTGATCCATACGTCCTCCAGTATTGATGCCGGCGAGGTCCATGATTCCGGATTGAATGTGTTTGCTTTTCTCTTTCATTTCCGACACATCCCCTCTTACTCAGGTCACTTGTTAGGAGGTTGTTGGTCTTGTTGACTGGGTCATCCAGGCTTTCTTCTCATTTGTCCCGGAAATAACGTTGAAGCAAGTGTTTGATGAGGATCGCGCACTCAGTTCGGTTTCGTCGTGCCTGCGCTGGGGGATTGCTCTTTCTGGAATTTTAATTTTAATCTACCAAATAAGACGCGAGGCTCACCAACATTAAAATTTACAAACCTCCTTTTTATGGTCAACTCTGACTCGCTTCGTGCAGACATATAGGGCAGAACAGTACAGTACTAGCTCCGTACATCCACGCCTGTTAACTTAATTAAAGTAAAACACACAGTTGCATTTTTATGACCTTTCATTCTCCGAATTTCCAACCAATCCCGAGCACGACCGAATCTCCACTACCTCTCAAACACTACACTACCGCACCAGCTAAATGGCAATGATAAAATTGAACACATGTACTAAATTCACCCAGTAAAAAAGTCACGGGTTCAAAAACCGAGTCAACCGACTCACCCGTGTTTGCAATCATAAACAAAATTGTATTCGCAAACATGAGGACATTCAGGACTTGGAATTTGAATTTGAAAATTAAACAAAACTATGATTTTACTGTGGTGTTATTTGATTGGAGTCAAATACCTTAGAAAGCATTCGTCCCACGCCTTGAATCATACAGTGCTGGAAGAATGCAGTTTGCGGGTAAATTGCACAACTTGACGGCCTCGCTAGTATTTAGCTAATTTAGCACATGGAATGTGACGATATCCGTTCCTCCCGTCTGGGCCAAGTTGAAGAGGGGAGATGTATGTGACATTGGAGATCAGTCGTTCTTCTATGTAAGCACTCAATTAACGTTTGCTTGAAAACGAAAAACGATTGTATTGAGATTGATGCACTTTTGAAATGAAACCCACGGGCAGTTGCACGCATTACAAATTGTTACAAATGGATTCAAATTACTCTGAATGAGCAGTCTTTAATCATTACTAGAAACATGTCGAGAAATTAAAAGTAATTTTTACATTTTAGTGCTCGATACATGCGCAGAAAGAATCGCGTGAGTTGAAATTGTTTGTAACAATGGGGATCCATATCGCAACTTTTATGGGTTTGTGTGGTTTCCGAGAAAACCCTATTCTATGTATGTTGAATGTGTTGTGTGGGCATGTAACTTGAATGAATGAATTTGCATGTGCTGATTTAGGTTAATACCAAGTGACATTTTATGTTGTGCGGGATTCGCGAAATTTTTAAGCTATAGTGTGTAACGATCTAAACCGTGTTTTGGTTCATATTTATTTTATTGTCTACTAGTATCAACGATTAGGAATTTATGCGCCATTCGAGATTATTTTGTCTTTTGACGTTAGTATACTATGTACAATTGAGGTTATCATAATGTGTAGCCTATCGTGTGAGATTACTATCTTTTTTAAAAAGTGTGAGTGCTTAAGTAATCAAGGATGATGTGTGGTGATTAGTGTGCATGGTATTATAAAGTATGAAGTATGTCATGAGTCATGATATTATAAAGGGTTCTATTGCAGCATATTTTTGGTGGAGGTGGTGAGGTCCGGATTTGATGAAGCCGGTGGGGTCAAGACTTATGAAGGTTGTGTGAGGTTAGTGTTCATTGTGTAGCGGCCGCCTAGGACCTCTGCTTTGCAGAGTTTATTGCTAGAAAGCGTTTAGAGCAAACTTGCTCACGTCGAGATAAATATCCGTTGGGTTAGCTATACAACTAAATTAAGCACATATAAATATAGCTTGCTTGTCGTCGCAAACATTCCATCCTTTAATGCGCGCGGGTGCGCCTGCACGGGCCTTCGGATTCGTCAGCAGCTTAATATTTGAGCGAGTCAAACGCTACTGTATTAACTGTGTATACTATTTCATCAAAAGCATGAGTTCAACTGTTCGGGAAATAATGACGCCAAGCAAGGAGGGAGCTCTCTCAAATTTCAAAACTATTCCAAGCTTAATCTGTAAGGGTCGCACGGATCTTTTCAACTTTTTCAGATTATCTACTTCTTTTCTTATTCTGGCACCCGTACTGATCTGCACAGTAACATCCAGACCACTAACAAAATTATTAATTAAAACTTGTCTTCTCACTGGCCAAATAACAAAGCAATAGATATTTATAAATATGTCGTCAACTATGCCTAAGAGGAAGACAGAAAATACGATAAACGGTAGGTCTACACTGATTATTACAGCTAAAATAATGCTAACTTCAGCCACCCAACACGCAGTAAACAAGGTGCCAAGGGAGTTGAGTATGCATTCTTCTATTTGATTCACAAGTACGTGAGCTGCCGGACAAGCGTAATAGATCGGCTCCGTATCCGCGACTCCCGACTCCGAATCGGATCAACTTTACCATTTCTTGATCCAACCAAAACTCGGATCAACTCCGAACAATCAGAAGTGTCGGAGTCGAGTTTAGTCTTCTGATCGGCTCTAGACTCGACTCCCGGGTGAGAGTCGGAGTCGGCGACAGCCAGTCCTGCCAGGGAGTCGATCCGTTGCGAGCACTGAGGCATTATAATCTTATAATTAGGTTCGTGAATTTCCGGAGTGGTGGGTCTTCTTGCCGCAGCTCCACTGGAAAACAAAAGTATACAATATTATTCAAACTTCAAACCTCACAATGGAGTCCCGCCACATGTGCAGCGGGGATTGGGCGGAGACCATTACCGGGTGGAAGTCCATGGTCTAGAATGGTACTGTGCAAAATTTTACGCCTGCAAAATGAAAACCCGAATTTAGCCGAATTTTTGAAATTTTCAGACTGCCAACTTGGGTCAGCGTAAATGGGAATTTTAAAGTTAAAAATGGCATGTTCAAAGACCCCACCCTTCTTTCAGGTCATTCATATCCTTCCTCCATAAGGATTGCATAGCCAGGCCGGGAGGAAGTCCGACCGCCTGCCCGTGCCGTGGAGCTCTTGGATCTGAGTCCCCCATAAGGCACCATGTACGTTCCAAACAAAAAACACTGTTACAAAGTTACGTGGAATCAAAAGTCACAATATATGTCTTGTTCAACAACT